>JADGIL010004363.1:21166-56356 GCA_020352625.1 Cactoblastis cactorum | reverse complement strand
TCCAGATCCGTTCGGCAGTTTTTATGTGATGCGCGTACAAACATACAGACAGACAAAAATTCTAAAAACAATCGTTTTGACTTCTATAAAGAACCCCTATCTAGGTATACCCCTATATAGGTTTTTCTTAAATATATCCGATGTACAGACATAGCTCAGTTACTATTTTATTATATGTATAATAGGTATAGTTTTTAGATATGGATACTAATTAGGTATGCAAGCATTAAAATATTAATAGAAAAGACTATTAATTTAATTGATCATATGTTGTACCTACCTTAAAAATAAAAGATTTATGAATTACAAGTTATGCAATAAATGAAAACATTTATAGTTGTGAGTATGGAATTTATTTATTGAATTGTTAACATATGTTTCTAAGTAACTAGATCATTATGATAACTCGATATGATATATGCGTTTCTTTTTGAATTGGAGCTTTAACAATACAGCAAATAAAATCATACGTTGTTTATCGTACGTCGATGATATAATTATATCATGTACCTAGTCATCATATAGCCATGAGAATTGATTTATAATGTAATTACATTATAAATCAGTACCCATGGCTTCGTCCATGCATAAATTATTATTCCTACTTTCGTCATATCTTGGGTCTCAATAGCTGTCATTTTCATACGTTTACTTTCCTTTAATTATACGAAAGACACAAAGGAGCCTGTATGTTAATATAACTTTTTAATCCTCTAGTGAAAATCCTATTAAAACCGTCATCAAACCGTTTCTAAAATTACCCAGACAAACAAACAGACATAATAATACTCAAGGATAATAACACTCAACCTGTCATATCTGAATCTCCATCCTACAATAAGTAAGCCTAGTCCACCATTCTGCTGAGCGTGGCCTTGGAGTCTCACAACACGACATCTATAATAATATCATTTGTAGGTAGAGGGTAGTATAGTAGGTCAAAGGTAAATGT
Source organism: Cactoblastis cactorum (assembly GCA_020352625.1). NCBI lineage: Eukaryota > Metazoa > Arthropoda > Insecta > Lepidoptera > Pyralidae > Cactoblastis > Cactoblastis cactorum. The sequence goes on along the minus strand of JADGIL010004363.1, from coordinate 55,404 downwards.
AGTTATTTAATACAGTACCATTTATGGTACATATTACTTATTCATCTATAACTAGCATCACATAAGGGTGAATCTTTATTAATTGAATTGACGATGCATATTTTTTAGAACATTCCCCCTTATTAGTAATTTAAACTAAATTATAATAAACCTACTGACGTGAAAAGGTCTATGAAGGTCTAATTTCCGAATGAAATAATTTTTAAATACATTCAGTAAATCTTTTCAAGTGAAAATCACTTTCGTATTTTTAGGGTTCCGCAGACAAATAGCATAAACAGAACCTTTATAGTTTTGTCATATTCGTATGACGTTTTATTCGGTGACTATGCATACTATAAGTTTTAAATTTGGAAGAAAGATGTATTCTATGAACAGCAAAAACAAAATTGTGCAGTGTGATTTTGGAAAATAAAACTATTATATAACATAGCACTTTATATATGTAACAGAGGGATGAAAAAAATATTGTAGAGAACAAAGCATTGTGGTTTTAGGGAAGGTTTTTGTAAATGATGTTGGGATTTCTATAATAGTTTCATTGCGAATATTTCACAGAATATTGGCAATATTCTGTGAAATATTCGCTTATAAGTCAGGAAAAAGTATCCTTCTCCACATATTTTAAACTATGTAGTGAAAAATATTAAATTACACATACAGAATTCAATTAAAATTACAAAACTACAGGTGGTTTGAACAAAATCGATCAAGTCATTTCAAATATGAGAGAATTTCGATATGGGCATTCAATTCAGTGGTAGTAAGTGTTTGAGTTTCTAAAACAGTTTTTGATTTTGCCAATATTTTGTGAAATATTAGTAATAAAAAGTCTGTTCCCCTCTAAATTTTAAACTATATTGTGTAAAATTTGAAATGAAATTAGATACATAGAATTCAATAAAAACTTAAACAAAATTTGGTTTGAACAAACTCGATCAAGTTTAGAGTATGGCATAATCTCGATATTTACATACACTATTTCAAATCTATCGAACAAACTATCGACTTATTCAAATTTGTTACGGAACCCTAAGTGCGCGAATCCAGCTCGCATTTGACCTTTTAAAGAAAATAAGATGATGGCGAACTGTTTAAGTTTTTTTCCAATATCAATTAAAAATAACTTTAAGTAGGTATAATCTATCTAAGTATATACCTTATCGATTTTATTATGAAAGGCATACATACATATATTTTTAAAAGTAATTACACTCAAATATTCAAATCTACTGTCATTACACATCTACTTTATAAAGAATGAGGGTAGGAGTAAATTATATTTTTATAATAATTTAATTGACAGCAACAGATTTGAAGCCAAAGAAAAAATATCTTGTGAAAAATCAAAATGGAAGAAATTCAGAAATATAGGCAAGAAAAATACCAAAAATACTATTGCGTGATTTGTAAAATCTATACAAATTCTGATCAACAGTTAATTGAGCATCTAAACGGAATACGACACCTTCAAATAAAAATGAAGCAATCTCACTGTGCAGATCAGAAATTAAACAATTCCAATAAGAGTCTCGAATACGAAACAGCATTATACATTCCAGTCCTCATAATAATTCTTATTACAGTCTACATATTTTTTTACGCAGTTATTACGTTATGCCATTGATGCCTACTGTGGCAATTAATTAAAAGCATAAAATCAATTTAACGGGGCCTTAAATTTGGCGCCATAATTTTAATTGGCGGAGAAGTCGTCCCCAAGCGTTCACGGCTTCTATGCGCACGAACGAACGCGCAGAACAATGAGGTAGCAGCCATTTTATGTCGGTGTCTAAGAAAAACATAATTCGAATGGCCAATATTAACAAAATTGTGTAATTAGTGTTATAATTTATGTGTTTCTGCACACGATACTATATTTAGGCAGTCCGTTACATATGTGAGTAGATTAATAGTTTTGCTGTATATATCTACCGCTAGAATAACATAAGCTCAATGAAACTTAAGATTTTGCATAAAAAAGGCATAATAATAAATTTATAACTCTTTCCCTCCATTTATTACGATTCACCTTAGAATTTAAAATATGCTATAATCTTTAAATTGCTATGATTTGTTTTTGTTTATAGAACATATCTAAGCGTTTTATCTATTAAAAAGTGCATTCTGATAATTTAGCATTAAGATATGACATAACTTTCACAAAAAATACGGATAAAGCATAAAACTAGTGTTGTTTACATTAGAGAAGTAGTGGTCACTAAATTACTAGTCGCATAACAGCCGGCGTCGCGCAGCCTCGACTTGAAAGTTGGGGACAAAATTCAATAACGAATTGGCCATTTTATTGATGGCCGGGGGGGAGGTTGGGTGGAGACAATCGGTCGGTGAGCTTCCGCCATTTAATATTTAGTTGTTAGGATTTATTTCGCTTTCAGATGTTCATGTTTACACTTTCGTATACATATCAATTGTTAAATTGTTATGTGTTTACTAGTTATAACTATGTATATTCAAGAATATCTTGAGATAAGCATGCTTATAATGCTAATAGTTAAATACATGGATGTAGTGTATTTTGTGTATAGGTACTTTAAACATACGTAGAAGTATACCTCGGTTTTACATTTATACGTACCTACTATAGGTTAGTGTCGTCATTTGTATGTACGTAGTTAGGTTTTAAACCTCTCAGTCAATGCCCTATACTATACGCGGCAATGCTTGTATACGTAGATATAAAATTATAAATACCTACAATCAGTAAAAAATTTATATAATTATTATTTTTATGGGTACCTAATATATTTTGTCGAAAAATTTTGAATAAGATTTTGATTTTTGTTTCTTGTATTTTGTTATTGATTGTATTTCTGATGAGTCTCTAGATAGGTATTATTAAAATGAATCGATTTAATGCTTAATTTTATGCTTTTTATGAACTAATTCAATTCTTTAACTATTCTTTTTTGTTATTTTATTTACTCCAAATATATTTTCTTGGTGTGACTAATTGTTTTTATTTTCGTTTTACCTTTTTAATTGCAAACAACCTATTAAACATAGTTTTGATTCGATCTTATTTACGTGTTTTTAATATAAGAATTATATTAATACTATACTTAATGTGCTTTAATAACTCCAAAACTTTTCCAAAAAATCATAAGCACCCAAAAAAATCTAATAAATATGGTATAATTAATTGTTGTAGTGTAGCAGCACTAACGAACACTTTTTAAAGAATTACATATACAAACTAAGTATAGTAATTTTAATTGATTGTTCTTTTATTGCTGTAGTCTTGTCTATTCATTAGTCATTGAATACTTATATATATGTTATAAAATGATTATATTACAATCATCTGAATTAAAACTTAATCCGTATAGACTTTTGTAGGTATTTCTGTTTTAAATCGATTAATTATTATAGTTTGAAATATTTTCCAAGAAAAATTAATTCACTTACCTTCATCACAAAAAACTTATTTTCAAATAGAAATCACAGTTTCGGTATCTTTTATCTAATCAAAAAAGCTCAGAAGCTAACTTATAGTAGTAGGTGGCTACATTCCTGGTTTGACATTTATCGTAACCGGCACCAACAAAAAAAAAAACAGGAAACATTTGTTTACTTGTATACAAACAAACATCAACCGACGTAGGTATACAAACCATAAAGTAAAACTGCAGAGTGAAGTGAATCTCAGAGCAGCTGACAAAACAAGGGGCTGTTTTTTATTTGCTTTCAATAGTTTAATTTTAACTGTATAATAAATTTAATTTTAATAGTTCACTGTTATAAATTATTGAAAGCCAACATCGGCTAAATTCTGATTGTTTTAATAAGTAATCGTCATTTTAATTTCAGTAGGTTTACTTTCAAAAACTATATTTATCAACATCGGCTAAATTGTTTTGTTTTCTTTTTACGAAATATATAATCATCTTATTTTTTTTTAATTTTAAATATGTGGAAAAGAAAATTCTAAATTTAAAGTTTAAAAACTTAATTAGGTATCATAAATATTTGGTAGTTTTGACGTGATTTTTATCTGCAGGTGGCAGAAGCTGAAAATGGGGGTGCAGCAGACAGTTCGCCATTAGTTTCCCAGCACACTGGGGCGTAGGCGTCGGGGGTGTGGCACGGGGCGTGGGGGTCCCCGTGCCGCCCCCCGGCGACCTTCTCGCCACTATATCCATGTTTGAGCAGCAGATCAAGGCAGAGCCTATGAGGTTGGTAGATCTGACTAACCTACCCTACAAAATAAAAGGTTTTTATGATATGTTAGCTTGCTTCTTTTATTAGTATAACAATTTTATACACATTATTGGTACACAGACAAAATTGCTGCATTTAGCAGATACTTTGCAGAAGTAAATATACCCTTCAATAATCAACCAGTATCATTATATTTTTGGTCTAAAATAGATCAATGTAAAAATCTGATTTCCCAAGCTAGGATTAAAGATTTCCTTAATTTAGTTTATACATATTATATTTTAGAGTATCTGGGCGACTGAGCTCCGCTCGGTATTTTAATGACATCAGAATCTATGAAATAAACTTTTATTGTTATATAGTCAAACCTGGATAAGCAAGAGTTCAAGGGAGCACAATTTTATTCTCGCTTATAGAGGTTTCTCACTAACCCGAGTTTCTCGCTAATGCAGGTACATGGTTAGCGTTTATCTCTTATAGAGGTATGCAGCAATAACAAGTCACAGCAAGTGGGTTATTTAGTTCCACGAAATATAATAGGTACAATATAAGGTAGTAGGTACAAGGTAGAAAATAATCAAAAAAGGAAGGTAGGAAGTTCCAGGAAAGTTGAGAATGAGTAATAAAATAGTGATATTGTGTGAAATTATGGGGAAAATTGATTTTCCCACACCTTTCTTTTAAACCAGTATATTATATATATGATTCCTGTAGTTGATATGTTTAATAAATAGATATGTATGTATATGCTTGTTGCTGTATATAGTTAAAGTTTATTAGATTCATATTAGAATTAAAATGAAGCCCTAGTTATTGATGCTATTACAGTTAAATAGAATGTATTTTAACTTTACAGCTTTTATTCCTCCCATCCCCACATACACTCCGGCCCCCCAACAATAATCCGATCAGATTCCAACCATGGCATCATCAATATGAACCAACACCACTCACACCAGGAGGATTCCAAGGACAGCCTGATAGTACAACATCAAGTACAACACCAACAAGAGCTCATGGAACAACACCAACAACAAGAAATGCAACAGCAAGATGATGAGGTAAAAAACTACAAGAATAATTTGCTATATAGAAATGACATAAAAAATAGTTCATCTTGACTTGAACAGGATCGAACCTGGGAACTTCTGAGTGGCTGATAGCTAAACGAGGAGTCAATGTTACAGTAAAATGCATGTATTAAATTTATTTTTGTACTAGCTGACTGATGGCTACTTTCGTGGGTATTCATTATATTTTTGTGATGCCATTATATAAACTAATAGAGGCTAACATTATGTTTGTGAAAACTGACAGTTTAGTCAGCTCACACGGGTAAAGTATCACATCTTGCCCAATTTCCGCTGACTTGATATACATTATGCCATTTTTTTGTCTGAACTTTTTGTTCAGATTGTAGCTTCTGATTGTGAAAGAATTTTCAAGATCAGTACAGTCTTTCCGAAGGTTAGCCCTTATAAACAATTAAAGCTACAAACTACCTCTTATAATATTAGTTAAGATTATGAAATTGAGAAAACGATTATTACGTAATAAGAGACTTAATAGATATCATTTACAAATTTCAGTTGAGCTTTAAAGGAATGGATGATGAAGGGGTTGAAATGGACATGGATGGCAGACAGTGTTCTCAGGTAACTTAAATTTTATTCATTTAGTTTTAGCCTTATTATTGTCATACTTAACATGCGATTGTGACCCGCGACGTATACATGCCTGTCGTGGAAGAGTATGGCAAATAGTATAGTATAGCGTATAAAAAGCTAGTGATGGTCCTAGGTCCTGCGGTTTCATGCGTACCTATGGGAATTACGCAGTAAAAGTAGACTAAAGCCTTTATCGATACATTTTTTAACTAACTGTACCTGAGATTAGTGTGTTCTAGCGAACAAATAACTCATTATAATATAAGTAGAGAAATTTATAACAAGCAATCTAGAGTAATAGAAATAATAAAACCATATTGTTTGTATAGGGCATGGGTGTTGACATGGTATCAGTTCAAACAAAAATGGAAGTCTCAAATGGAGGGCAGGCAACCCGATCAAAACCGCAGGCTTGTAAAGTAAGTGAAAAAACAATGTTATAAGATAATTATATCTAGCCAATTTTATGCCACGACAGTATTCTTTATCCGTTTATATATTGAAATTTCAAACATTTTATTGCTTGATAATAAAACTATACTCCGCTCTCACATTGTTATAATACTCGAGTTATTAATGAGGTAATACATAAATAGTTTAAAAACTTATAATTTTTTTTTTCAATACAGTTCATATTTGTAGGTGTGTGGAAAAGTGCTTTCTTCAGCTTCATCGTATTACGTCCATATGAAACTTCACTCTGGAAACAAGCCCTTCCAGTGTACTGTGAGTATCTTACACTAAAAAAAAATAGCAATACATTGTTGCTTCATTTGTATAGAAATTATGTATTTAAAATTGTTTCATTATTCTTTACAAGTCAAGTGATACACTTGGGGTCATTCTAAGTAATAGTATTTGTCGTTATATGTATTATTTCTCAGAAAATTCGGGTAAATGTTCCCAAGTGGACGGTCCGACTATTATTCTAGTGCTTGTCGTCTTAGAAATGATCAAGCGAAACGCGATTACACTACAGTACACACAATCAGTACATTTTAATGGTAGGTACACTATATAGTAAAATCTGTTCAATTTTCAGGTTTAGGTGTTACATAGTGTATATATCACTTACAAACTCAAGAAAAAACTAAGAGCTCTCGTGAATGTTCGCTTTAGGTATTAATAATAAATACGTGTGGTTGAAGGTGTGCGACGCGGCGTTTTGCCGCAAGCCATACCTGGAGGTGCACATGCGCACGCACACGGGCGAGCGGCCGTTCCAGTGCGACCTGTGCCTCAAGCGCTTCACGCAGAAGTCCAGCCTCAACACGCACAAGCGCGTGCACACAGGTCAGTCGACACACACCAGTGCCATCTACTCTTACGTTAAAATGTTTTGTTTTATTTTTTCAATCGAGTACTGGCAGTTACAGAGATATATTTTTAATTTATTGGGAACTCTGGTGCTGTCAGTATTGATAAAAAAGTTATTTTGTTATAGTGCCATTAAGTTATTAGGTATAAATAAATGTAATTTATTATAATTACATATATTGTACTAAGGGTCAGACTGCATTAAAACTTTGCTGAGATTTGCCAACAAGTTTATTAACCATCAGAAATTCGTCTTCGAAGTAAAGAATTTATATTGATTAATTAATACACAGTTCGACATGTCACTCTGCACAATTACAGTAGAGTTTGGCCTTAATATTAAGACTGCAAAACTCAACTTTTTGGCACTATATCTATTGTGTGATGGTGTAATTGTTTATGATTTCAAAATTGCAACAAAGTGTTTGCTTCAATTGTGCCAGTCATCTTAATTTTTATTGGTAATATAAATTCAAAATATTTTTTGCTAGTATTTTTAATGTAATTTCCATATTAGATATTCCGTAAAGTTTTATTTAGTTTGTTTGGTAAAATTATAAGGTCTACGAGCTAAATTAGTGATTTGAAAATTGTAGGATCCGTCGAAATTAATTTCACAATAATTTTGGGGGGAGGTTTTTATATACAAAATTTAATAAAAATTTAATACCCATTGAGTTATATGGAAGTTACATTAAGTATTCTTACCCTCTGTGATAATAATAACAAGAAAACAATTTACCATGAGGGATTATTTCTGAACGAAAGAATTAATTGTATTTTTTTATGTTTTTAAAACATACCTCCTCCTGTTTTCGCGGCACCGGATATAAATTTTAATTTTGTTTTATTTTTCTATTCTGTACAATTAATTAGTACCTATATATTGAGCTTTATACTCTATTTTTACGCCCTGATATTATATTAGTATTTATAAGTTCTTAAAATTCTGATATTATTTATATAATTTTTTTATAATATTGTATGTTAAAATCTATATGTTATTTGTTTTCAAAATTAGATTCGCTTGCCTATTTAAAAGCTAAACAGATAGCATAAGTTTTAATTTGAAGCATGTAAATGTGTTATTTTTGTATATGTAATAAAGAGTATCTGTTAAATTCATAGATAACTGTTAATATATGATAGTGGGCCTAAAAAACTTTTGTTCTCAAAATTTTCCAAATAGTCAATTTAGTTCTGATATAAAAAAAAAGTTTCTCTCTGTCTCTGGCCTCTGGACATAACATCTACTACAAACACTTATGTACTGTTCCTTATATAATACCATGGTATTATGTATCAAAGACACTGGTGCGACTCACAGTGCGCTCATTATAACACACTTGACAATACATATGCTTAACTTGCAAAATGTGAATAGTTTTTGAGTTGTGACGAGTATAGTACGAAACACAGTAATCAGGGCGTGAGGAAGGCTTCCCTGATGCAAGGTAAACAGGGGGAGGTGTAGGACTTACAATGGACATATCATATCGCGATATTATTATCAGACTATTAATTACCCTAAATCGGACAATGGACGTAATTTTGATACCTAAATTGTATCCGCGCTCGCTAAGTAATACTATTGTATTTCGTTTCGTGGTTAAAGATCGTTCGTGCTTAAAGGTCTATTGTACGTCCTGAATACGGCTACAGTAAATATACGAAGAGAGTTTTGTTGGACTGGCCTGGGTTCTAGATGAGCACATGCGCGCGTTGTTGGTGAAGGACCGGCCCTACAAGTGCGAACTCTGTCAGATGCGGTTCACGCAGAGCTCCAGCCTCAACCGCCACAAGAAAATACACACGGGTGGGTCCCTTTACGTACCACTCGTACCATCCTCTCTTTTATCTACATTCACATACTCTCATTCGCCCTCCCCCCCCCTGCCCGCTCTTCAAGCCTTAGATATCTCCTTTATTTGTCCTCTTTTTGATTTGTGCCATGTTCAGAGGGCCATGTGCTATGTGAGATTCACCCGGAGATGTATCTCCTGCCTACTTGTGCGTGACGCTCGTCCTTGAGGCAGATCGGTATTAGTGAGACAAACACACCCGAATAGCCTACCTCCCCCTGAACGTGTGAATGAATGTAAAACACTTAACCCTAGCTAGGCTTTAATGAGTACGTATTGTTTGAGTGGGTGCCGAATTGCTATATCGATACTCGTATACCTTATAGAGGAGCACAGACGAGCCCTGTTAGAGAAAGTGCGGCCGTACCAGTGCCACATCTGTTTTATGCGCTTCACTCAGAAGTCCAGCCTTGGCCGACATGGGAAAATACACACTGGTAGGCATTTTGCCCTAAAATCCTTTAGTAGTCAATGAATTTGTATTTTAGAGCTCACGTTATTAGGCACTATCTTGAATGGCAGTGCATCTGCAATCTGCATGGAGCAGACCGTTGTTGTAGCTGAACTTTGTTGGTATTTCTAGAGGAGCACATCCAATCGCTGATCAACAAAGTGCGCCCCTATCAGTGCGAGATCTGTGACAAGCGGTTCACTCAGAAGTCAAGCCTTGGCACTCATAAACGTATACACACTGGTGGGTCCCTTGTTATCTCATATTATTATCATTCGGTCTCTCAGCCACAATCCGTCTCCTTTTATCGCTTAGAAAGCTTTAATTATTTGCTGTTGTGGCTTTGATACCCGTGTTTTGTGAATAGTTTAAGGGCTCCCAAATAAATTCAATTAATCACTTTGTATCCTATACGATTAGCGATTTGGACGTGTTAATAATTTTTTTATTTATTCTACAATAGACGGTGACATGGTAGGTCGCACACGCTCAAAAACTATTCACAAACATAAGCATGTGTACGTTGTGAGAATTTTCGTTAAGTAGGAGAGAGAATGTCTGATGGACAAATAACGTGGTCGAAATTCCCTCATGGTAGTGCAATAAATTTGATCGGATTGGTTATGCGTTGAAGCTTGAAGTAGTATTATTTGTCCATCGTGGTTTTGTTTTGTTTCTCTGTCCCCCCGTGTCCGTGCCGGCGGCGCAGGGGAGCGGCCGTTCCAGTGCACCGTCTGCCTCAAGTCCTTCACGCAGAAGTGCGCGCTCAATTTGCACGAAAAAATACATACGGGTTAGTAGCCCACATATATTTATTGCAAAGATTCCTTTTTCAACAATTTACGAGTAGCGACAACTTATGCGACTGGCCATGCCATCATTCATTTCATTCAGTTCATGGTCACGCTTCGCCCTCTTTTCGTTGCCTGCCTAACCCGTTGATTTACAAAATTCCTACGGCAGCTTTCATCGTCGCTTTCCACTAACACTCGATAAATATATATATATTACTCATATAGTGCGCGCTTTTAATACTTCTGCATAACCCGTTTCCTGCCTAAATTAATCAGCCGGTCGTTCATCCCTTTCATTTTGCATCCATCTCAAAGTAGTAATATCATTTTTGTATTTCATCATTATTTCATGAGTATTAATTCTTTCACAAAAGCGGTAATGCAATCGCCGCAGAGACGCATAATCGCCCGAGTGCCGTCGACGGCGCTATCAAAATTGGGTACAAAATTGGTAAAAGTCGAGAGTTGTGGGAGATTGGCGGGGGCGGGTAGGGCGACTGGCGCGGCCAGATGCGTCGGCGACGTGCGTTACTCGCTTTTGTGTGTGCACTGGGCGCAGTGCAAGGGCGTCCTTTCACGTGCGGGCAATGCCCAGCGGCGTTCGCCCGCCGCCCCTACCTGGACATTCACATGCGCACGCACACAGGCGAGCGGCCGTATCAGTGCGACGCGTGTCTGAAGCGCTTCACGCAGAAGTCCAGCCTGAATATACATAAGCGGACGCACACAGGTGGGTCACAGTCGCAGGCCGGACTGGCCCCCCGCCCGCTCCCAGCCTCTCTCCACTCGCGCTCGCCTCCGGTCCTAGAGTAATGCTTGTGTGTGATAGTCGTTGTTCCGTGTCCTGTTTGCACGATGTACTGGAGCGGAGTTAGCGGCGAGCGGCGACCAGTCCGCGCCGCGACCTCCGTAGTGCGAGGGCGGCTAGCGTCCTTGCCGGCTGGCCGCTGCTATAATATCTGTGTTGGGCACCAGTCCAGGGGAGACCGTTCCAGTGCCTGTCGTGTCCCGCCGCCTTCACCTGCAAGCAATACCTGGAGATTCACACGCGCACCCACACCGGCGAGCGCCCGTATCAGTGCGACATCTGCCTGAAGCGCTTCACACAGAAATCAAGCCTCAACATTCACAAGCGGACGCACTCAGGTACGTGCGGCCGCACGCCGCCGCCTAGGGATGGATGAAAGATATGTGGGCTACTGAGAGTGGTGTCGAGCGAATAAATACTAACGACTGCCTGACTTCCAAACTATTATTTACTCATTTTAAACCTTACCATAATAAACAAGATTAATACAATTGATAATTCAATGCGCGATATCGCTTTTCATCTCAACCATTCACAAATCAAATGTTCTAACCTGCACGCACTTTGTATTCAAAAGGTGAAATGGGTACGGAAATAACTAAGGAAGCGATATCGCGTACACGTGTAGCAACAATGAGGATTCACGTCACCAGTCGTTTGTATTTATGCGTGGTGGTGCTTGGGCGCTGGGCGGTTCATGGTGCCGTCCCTAGCTAATCTTGTCCGTCCACAGTGCAGGGGCGGCCTTTCCAGTGCCTGCAGTGCCCCGCGGCCTTCACCTGCAAGCAATACCTCGAGATACACAACCGCACGCACACGGGCGAGCGGCCCTACCAGTGTGACGTCTGCCTCAAGAGATTCGCGCAAAAATCAACATTAAATATACACAAAAGAACGCACACAGGTTAGTATTACAAATTTTTGGACACTGTCAATTGCTTTTCATTAATTAGGAACGGAATCTTTTAAACGTTTCTCTAGAAACAGTTCTAAATAATATGAATTGAATACAAATAACAAAGGTGTGGTTAAGTTAAATTAGAACATACATAATGACATATAAAGAATATTCATGTCGCAAGATGCCCTGATTTTTATTCAAAGTGATTTAAAAATAGGTTTTTGAACATATTTAAGAAGACTGGTTGAGTCAACTTCAACAAATAAAGTGCATTAAAAGGTTTCGTTCTGTTTAATTTTTTATATCATGTCTGATCATCATAATTCATATGATGTCATGGAATATTTGTTATACAATAAATAACATATTTTTTAATCATAATCATATTTAAAAGTTGTTGGTGCCATATCAGACTCACTCTGTTTGAGTATTGTAATTATAATTAATATGGATAAATCATTAGTCAAAAAAGTAATCATGTAACTTAGTTGTAAATCTAGAAGTTATATTAACATTTACCTAATTCAGTAGGGATGGTCTGGATTTTAAAATGTACGTCATACTTGCTATCCGTAATCTATAAGACTATCTAATCTAAGAATAAATTTTATTATCATGTTATCATGCAATTATTACAAATAATATTACAAAGACAATCTGGTATTATCAAAATAGCTGGACTAATTATAACTTATAGCCAGACTCAAGTAAATAATTCGTAATTTACATTGAGAAGTAAAGCGATGGTCGTATAACGTTTTGGGTTAGTGCAAGGGCGGCCGTACCAATGCATGGAGTGCCCGGCGGCGTTCACATGCAAGCCCTACTTGGAGATACACATGCGCACGCACACTGGCGAGCGCCCGTTCGAGTGTGATGTCTGTTACAAACGGTTCACGCAGAAATCTACGCTCAACATTCACAAGCGAATACATACTGGTACGATGGCGGCAATGCATTATGACTCTTAAGGCGATACTTTTATGTCATGTAGTTATTCGCAAGCAGCTAGCCCCTGCACTAGCGCAAGCTACGCTTTATACTAGACAAGACAGTGCTTTAAACTTTTCAATTTATGGAAAGTTACAAATATGACAGGAGGTGCTCGAACAGTAATAATAAAGGCGAAACAATCTTATTTTCAGTTTCCATTTAATTTCATTGATTACTTTTGAACAAAATGCTCGATCAAAATTATATCTGAGTAATGTAATTTGTAATGGTCTTTAATTTGGTATGTTTTTGTTGTTATTGTTCTTTGAACAAAATAACAGTATATTGTATATTTATTTTTATCGGGTTTCTTAGTCCAATCGTATTCAGATCTTAGAAATAAATAAATGTATCAAATTTATTTTGTAAAAAATTAATCAATACGAAATTTCGTGAGGAAAATTCAATTGTTATGCACCATTAAAACAAAGGTATCGCCTTAAAGCATACGCTGCGTGACGCGTATTCGCCGTCTCTCTCACGAACCTTATGTGCGCAAGAGATACGCGTTTACTTCTATCTCTTTCGCACGTGTGTGCACAACGCGACATGCAGCGCCACCCGCTCAGTGTTGAAATTGCAAGTGTTAGCGGCCTCTGATAATATTTTCTTAAAAAAAAAATAGGCTGCTTATTTATTAAAAATAAGTACATTTATAGAGAGTTTGATTCAGCCTATAGTATTGGATTGTGCTACGCTTATGATAAAACACAATAAAACATACATTTAATCTTCCGATATGAAATTGACCTGTATAAACCCAAATTCTTTTTCTCGATTTGATTATTAAATAATTTGTTGGGGAAGATTAAATGTATAACCTTGAGGGGTGTTTGTTTTTAAGCTTGCTAAAACTAATCTGCTACAATGAATTGTATTGTAGCTTAGCGTTTCACATCGATCTAGCACCTTATAGAGGTCGTATGTGCAAAACTAGAATGTGCCCACTAATCAAATCGACTTCGCAGTTTGCTTTCACACCCTGTAGGTAATTATTTCACACTGCTTTGATTATAATATTGTTTTTATGAGATACTTTTTGGGATATAGGAAAATTTATTTACTTCAAAAAAAGCTGTATATTTTTTTAAAATTTGTAATAAATGCTAAGATAATAGTAGGATTTGCTACTTGGTTTATATACATACCTTACCTTGACCGTGATATGTGTGAATATAATTACCTCAGAGATGAAAGTTATGAAGACGGCAAATTGCGATAGCAGGATAGTCATTCTGAACTTAATGATGTGGCACCGACAACTATATTTTAATTTTATCATCCGCTGCATCACTGTTTAAGTTTCAGTATTATATTTTCTTATAATTTCTTGGCTTTACATACGTTCATTAATTTCAGATCACGTCGTACCGTCTGATTGCATCTTGCCGTCTTGCTAACATTTGCTTTCATTTGTTTTTTTCATTCATTAGTTTAAGTTTCATTATAGCTGCCATTAGTATTTATTTTATTTTTTTTATAACATTGGATTTTAATATGGAAATCAAATTTCAGGCGAACGTCCATACGCTTGTGATATTTGTCAAAAACGTTTTGCTGTGAAGAGTTACGTAACAGCGCACAGGTTGGTTTTTTTAATAAAAAAATATATATTTTTTTTGCTATTTCATAACAATATTGATATTTTTTAAGATAGTCTACACATGTAGTGATGTAAATATATATTAGTTCTGCTACTCAATTATGTGAATTATTACTGTCATAAAAGAAATTAGTTCCAAAGCTAAATAATTATCTGCTCGTCGCTTATAAATGACATTAAATGAGCAGACTTCAATTAGTCCCGTTAGTTTGAGATGGTTTCAACTTGCCCACATTAAGACTTATTTCCTAAGACACAATTCTGGAAATTGAACTTTGTTGGTATAATCATAGTAGTTGTCATTTTACTGAAGTGAGGACGTTGATTTTGTTCGGAACTATGAATCTAGTTCTTTATTGTTGATCGAAGGTAATGTTTATTACAATAATGTCGTGTAGATGGTCACACGTGGCGGACAAGCCGTTGAACTGCGACCGGTGCTCGATGACGTTCACCAGCAAGTCGCAGTTCGCGCTGCACATCCGCACGCACTCCGCGGGCTCCTGCTACGAGTGCAGCGTCTGCGGCCGCACCTTCGTGCGGGACAGCTACCTGATCAGGTCACTAACCCATATTAATATAGTGTTTCTTTGTCAGTATTTTATGTCAAAACGGAAAAACGGATTAGTGTGATTTTTTTATGTGGACACAGTTGAAGGGCTGGTGAGAGACAAAGGCTACTTTTTGTCTCTTTTAATTGATTATGAGATGCGGCTAGGTAGGCCGTAATACTATGCACTGTAATTATTTAATAAATCAATATAGTACACAATTAAACTAAAACTTATGCGAACGAAGAAATCAGCAGAAAATATTGAAAAGCCACAGGGTACACGACAGAATTCCTGCAATCGAAAAAATTGCGCACACACGGTTCGCTTGAGCGCTTCCGCCGAACTGATTACTGACTGTAGATGGCCACTCGGTTTTCGCGCATAATACCGCGTATATATCGCGTCTGTCAAAAAGCGCTGGATTGGCATTTAGACGATAACACAAATAGAGGGTTCCACTAATATATTAAAAAAGATAATAAAGTTATACACTAAAATGTAGGTAGCTATATAATACCAAAATTGAGGTACACCGAGTGGACAGTTTTAATCGCAAACACCCATAAGCACATCCCTTCTGCAAACGAAAAATTTGGCTGGTACTCTGAACATGTGTTTGTCTAATTTTTCCTCATTCTTAATCATAATTCCGCACTATTGTACAGAATTATGATATTGTTTGGTAAATTCCAGACACCACAACCGGGTGCACCGCGAGAACCACAGCAACATGTCGGCCAACAGCATCGGCACCATCAACAGCGTGGCCACCAACACCAACAACTCCAACAGCAACTACGACTCTCCCGGCGTTTGTGACTTAAGGTACTGTCACACTGACGACCTCCGTCGTATAATGGTTAACATGTCCACAGCTTGGGAGCTCCCGGGTTCGATATCAGGTCAGGTGAAAGTGGAAAATTATATTTTTGTGACTGGTGATCTGTATATGTATCACTATCAATACATAGTATTAAACAAAGTTGCTTTCCTCTTCTGTCCCTATGTATGCTTAGATCTTTTAAACTACCTAACGGATTTTAATGCAGTTTTTTTATAGATAGGGTGATTCTCAAACATTGTTTCTAAACCCGTGCGAAGCCGGGACGGGTCGCCTGTTAAGTTAGTATCTCATAAAACAAGTTTCAAAGTTAGTTTGGGGGGAAATATCACTTTCCATCAGAACTTGACTGGGGACCGAAACCGGGAGCTCTTTATATTGTTGCAGGGACTATCACTGCGCCAACGATTTCGTAAAAAGATGATGAAGATGGAATTGTAGCAATTTTAGATGAAATAACATGAGACTCTCTTACAGCTTCGTGCCAATGGTGAACCGCTACATGACGTCGCAAGGCACGCAAGTGTCCATGCAGGATAGCAAGATGTCCGCCATGTCCCCGCAGTCCATCGCTTCTATATGTAAGATTTTAATAAACATTTTACTAACTTATGCTCGCGGTTATGTCCTGTTATCGTGACTTGCTGTTGTCAATATCTCGGGTCTAAGCAGGGTGTCGAAATTAAATTTACGGAGGATTCTATGTTAGACCTATTATAATACAGCTGTTAAAACCGCAAGAAATTTAATTCAGTGCTATTATGTGTGATTCGCGGACGAACATACAGAAATACAAAAAATAAGAAAAATATACCCCAGTATTGTTCTAAACCTTGACTTGAGGGCGTTTCATTATAATCCAGCTTAATGGGAAACAACGTGAAGTCTAAGCACGCAAACTCAAGTAATACTTATTCTTGCCTTGAAAATCCCCATATTGAATGAATTCTGGAAATTCGACTACAGACAGATACAGTTTTATCATAAGTATAGATTTGCCAACTTCTACATCCCTATTGTTATTGTTTGCAGCTTCGCCGCCTCCCCCACACACGCCAACCCCCCAACCGCAGTTGACGAGTCAAATGCATCTCGCAGACTGATCATTGGAATAGGTTTGTATATTTTGTATGCATCGGAGAATAGTTGTGTTAAGAGAGATCAATTTTATGTAATTTATAGAATTAGGCGTTAATTTGCGGAAGTCCATCGTTAAAACAGAGAGATGTAAGATTTGTAAATGTGCATGTTGCATATTATTGCGGGCGAGCGGCGGTGCACTAGCATGTCATTAATTACTACCTGCCTTACTGGCGGAAGAAGCTACAAATTGTACATCTCTCTTTTTATCAATTTTATGACCTCTGTGGCGTAGGTATTCATTCAACGATATTATAGTTATAATATAACAAATATATAAATATCCAAGACCCAGGCCAGTCTTGTAATGGAGAGGAGATAAACAAAGAGGTCTAGGGTTCGATTCTCAGAGAAAAAAAAAAAAAATTGGTATGGGTGTTCGATATTTATATATATTTATTTATATATTTGTTACAAAATATAGTATCGTTGAGTAAGTATCCCATAATACGAGTTCCAAACTTTGGGGCTAACTCAGTCTGTGTGATTTTTTCCCTATATACATATTTCTTTATTTAATACATGCATTTTAATCGTATGCAATTTGTCAGCAGCGAGAAGGCATCCAACAAAGCAGCTAGAAGAGCGCGTAGAGGAGACGAGACTCCGGATCAGCATGGACTCATGCAAAGATTATTATTTTCAAATTATTTATTGCATTCACTGTTTTCGTTCGTCGGGCGAGACGCGAAGCCGCCGTCTGCAGTATGGAGAGTCGCTTGGAATCCCTCGAAATGCAAGGTGGACATCACATAACGTAGTCTAGCGTAGCGGTACCGCCTATGATTGCATTGTGATTTTTTATACCCGCAACTGTGATTTATCTATACCATCACAAAATTATATTAATTCGCGTGATGGCGTTCATAAATCGATACTTAATTTTAAAAAAAATCTCTCATCATTTTAGATTGTAGGCCTAAAATTTTGATCTCATATTCTAATTTGCTTAGTGATAACTTTGGAATCGTATCGTATCTCCAACTTGAAATTCTAAATTTAATGTTCGTCATTCGCTTGTCATACCCATTCTCGTTAGGAGTAGTGAATAACAATATCTTATTGCGATGCTTTAACTTAGATCGTGTCAGTGTATATGAAGTTCAATAATTTTATAGAACTGTTACCAATGAGAGGTAAAGTATTTTGATCGCAGATAAATTTTTAGGGACTCTAACCTCATAATTATCCATAAGAATGCTTTAAGGTTCTGGTTCATAGAAAAGTAATAATAATGAATAAGTACAAATAAACCCATAATTCGCAGAGTCCTGAGAGGCAATAACGAAAGCTTCACAATATTAATAACTTTAATATGATGTTTATTGGAGTAATCCAGAGAAGTGCCTGTTGCAACATAAATTTGGCAATATTTTTTAATCGTATTGCGTTCAGAATAAATGTTATGTTCAGTGTTCAATGTGTGTGTCATCGGGCTAAGGTAAGCGGCGAGCCGCTGGCGCGCAAGGATGGGTGACCGCGCGGGCGCGGGTCAGCTCCGGCTATCGTTTGTGAAGCTTCTTACTAAAACTTTGTGTGCCTTCTAGCGGATAGCGATATTAGGCAATATCAGTCATACTAACACCACTGTTCAACTTAATTATTTTTCCAAATAATGTTCATAATGAGTGTTCTCTCATGTAAACCGTCGTAGTTTTACGTCGTATATATTGATTACCATTTCGGATAACAGTATACTGTTAGATCGTATTTTTGTAATAGCAATATCTTTGTTTCCATTACTGTTTCGGATAATAGTAATACGAATAGTGATATAGCGCAGTAGTCTTCCAATACCTTGAGACAGAATGTGCACGTGTGAGCAGTGCATGTGTCCGCTTCAGGGGTTCCTTATGGTTTGCCATTTTGATATCAAAGATAGATTGGTGCCATTTCCATGTGAATGATGTGGTAAAGTAGGTTTAGTTAAGTCTGCAGGTCAGGGTAGAACTGGAAATAAAATATTGTAAGTGATCTTCGCACCAGTTAGGTTGTTCCGGCGTATATGATTGTTTTCGCGACTTCCCGCGTGCACATAACACGCGCCTTATTTTATTTCCAAATTGTGTGTGTCCATGTGCTGAGTCAGACTTGTGTAAATATTGGTAGAGTTTATTTATTCAAGTATATTGGAAAGAGTTGAAATTCGAAATTCAAGGGATTGTATGATTTGTTGTAGAACGGTCTCACTCTACGATTTTTAATAATATAAATATATCGAACTGAAAAGAGAACATAATTGGTATAAATGTTAGGAGTATTTAGCGCAGAACTATACTTTGGGTACTATGTACTAATAAAATCAAAATTTCCTTGTAGATGTACATACGTATACATACATATAATAATATATACATATGAATGTTGTTTGATAGTCCTCAATATTTTTTTATATTTTGATAGTTCTGTATTTGAAAGAAACACGAAAAAATAGGCCAATGTCTCATTTATCATTTTAAATTAATATAAATAATAAAAATATGTACACGATATTTTAAGATATAAAATAATATGACGAATGCATTTAGTTGCCCAGAGAAGTAGATAATAACATCTTATCGCGGTTTTTTCAAATTCTTATTCTGTTAGTAAGATTCTTACCAAGCCATTGATAACAGTATTATTTAGACAAACTAGATCTTGAGTTTTACATGTAGTAAAAAACTCAGCTACCATTATGACAATCACCATAAATTTGAAACCATAGTTTAACAATAGTTTGTAACAACATTGGTGAGCACCACTTTATAGGTGCTCGGCAGTGCTGATACCGTATTATCCATAGATATATTATGAATGGAAATAGAAACACCAACATAGTGAACTAGGTACATATAATAAAGTATATAAAAATATATATAAATAATATATCGCTATTCAACTTTCCGATGACTCGATGGGGTTGATTGTTTCTTTATTAATTCTAGATTTAGTAATATATTTTTGTTATAATATGTTCTGTCTTTATTATTGTTTTTCATAATTAGCAACATTATACTATCGTTGTTTCATCCGGATCGGGCGAATCGGAAAGTGAAAAGCGGCCAATCCTCATTATTTAAGAAAGAATATCAGATAAGCTATAAAGGGTGCAATATTTTAGCTCTCAGAATTCTGATATATTTCGTAAATAACTAGGATTCATTAAATCACAATGGAGATCCACAAAAGGGTGAATAGGGATATAAATGCGTCCTTGTGTGTATTTATTTTTGACACTTTGGTAGCATATGATGTTGCCTAACAATAGTCGTAGTGCCTCGCGAATGTTTATCAACATTTTTTCTGATAATCGGAAGGCATCATTTTTATGACTGTAATCTCGCAATACATGTAATGGCGTGAATACACACGCTGCTAACGCGTCTAGATCATTTTGTGGAACTTCACTGTCCCCAACTATTTTACATACCGATGTTAGTAAACTATATCTTTAGAAGTAATATACTGAGCCATTACATTACGTAATCTTAAAGTGGTAGTTATGTATGTCCCCCCTTTTGTCTAATTATTTTTCAACCGTAGAAAAGACTGAATTACTTTAAAAAAAAAAGGAATTCACATTACAAGAATACTCACGAGAACTATATTGGCAATGTAAGTTTGCGTTGATTGTTAGAACACCTTAGCGGTTGTGGTGTCGGACCAACCAGTCTGTATACAGTCTTGGAAATTCAGTTGAGAAATCGTACATATCCTTACCCGTGAATGTTAATGTATACTATCCCTTTTCAAGGCAGGCTACTAGTCTAGGGCTGCGCCTGCGCAGCCGACCATTTACACTTGATCGTATTAGTTTTACGAGCAAATAACAGTGAGCCTTGTATAATCATAATGTCTAAGGTACATAAATATTTAGTTAATATTGTATCGTTAGATTTACGCGAACTTCCGCTTTGCCAACATATTACGTTGCTTACATTATAATCATACGAGAGTACAGCCTAAGGATTTTAACTTTTTTTTATATACTGAGAGCTATTTCTAAGTCACTGATTTTTATACGATTGTATTGTATATGCTAACCAAATTATATTACTGGCTATGAGCCATTTATTATTAACCAAGTTTTGGAGTTATTTACATCCCTTTAATTAATAATTTTTATTGAAATTTCAAGCAAACGTCATGGCATGATGGTTTTGCGGTCATTTAGTTATAGCTCTTCAGAGTTTTAATGACCAATACTTTAATTAAAATACAACTGTTTACTTTTATTGTTAAAATTTTTAGGCTAGTTTATATTTCTAATAAGTTAGATTTGTTAATGTGGTGTATTAAATTGCACGCAAGTATAGCTCTTACGGCCTCCTTTACGCGTTTATATTTAGTTGTTTTAGTCTGAAATTATTGTGATAAAAATATAACTATTGGTTTGTTTATCTTATATTTAAAATTAAAATTATTGTTTATTGTTGATTTTTGATTATTCTTACCTATACAAAGTGATGGAGTTTGGGTAAAGATAGAGGCTGTAAGAGCCTTTATGTAGTCAGCATTATGTATATGCTTTAATGTGATTTTTTAAATGTACTCTTTATTATAGTCTCATCAATCAATATAATTAGCGAACTAACAGTGTTTCTAATTTTTTTTCAGTTCATAGTGATTTATATTGAGATCAAAATAAATACAGAGTTTATTTAATTTTATGGAAAATATACATTGTAAAATTATTCTTTAGTGCTCATTTGCAGAGCCTCTATTAAAAAAGAAATTATATGAATGCAAAATAACAAGTCACGATTCTTTTTAGAAGTCGCCATGTAGTGGAGAAAAATAAACGTGCCATGATATTTGTGGCTAACAACTTTGTTTAATTTTATTACTTCTTCATTTTGATATTACGATATAATAATAACCGGCCAAGTGCGAGTCGGCCTCTCGCACGAAGGGTTCCGTACTATTATATATAAAAAACGACAAAAAATCGAATTTGTTATATGTACTCTTAATTATTTATTTTGTTTTTTGTGTGTTGTTAAAGCGGCAACAGAAATGCATCATCTGTGAAAATTTTAACTGTCAATTTCACGGTTCATGAGATACAGCCTGGTGACAAACAGCGAAGACTTAGTAACAGGGTTCCCGTGTTATCCTTTGGGTACGGAACCGAATATAAAACTAAATTGCAGGATTCGCAGATGTTTATGTTAATGTCAAAGACGAAACATTTTTTTTTCATTTTTGGCCCCCCTATTTTATATGTCCATTTTAAATTGAAACAAAATATTTACTATAACAATTTTATTGGTGCATCTCAACAGTCTACGACAATTTCCTCTTTGACTACATTTGCGTCACCAGCGGGAGCCAAAGTTGTGTCGATGATTGGAGCAGGGCTCTTATAGTACAAATTGCTTGTGTGGTGTTCTTTCAAATACTCTCCACCCATTTCATAGTATTCCTCTTTGGTTATGCAATAGTTTTCAAACTGGTTGCTGCCCGCGAAGTCTCTCGCGCCATACCACGCGTCGAGACTCGGGTTTTGAGCCATCACCACTTTGTGTGTAGATTGGAAAGGTCGCATTTCCAATAGTTCTCTTTCTAATCTTTCTTTCAAGCCTAGAACAAAATATTTTGATTCTGAATGTGGATAAAGTAACAGTTTTTTTTACTTATGATCTTATAAAAAAGGCTTTACTTGGTTCAGAATTCGGATACACAATGGAGAACTCCTAATTTTTAAGTATATACAATAAAACAAGGGGAAAGAAAATTGATAATCGTTCTCGAAGTTCACGTGTAAAAGTGAAATGCATTGAAATAAAACAGCATTAAAAATGAAGGAAAGAGTTAGAGGATAACTTTGTATTAGATAGCTTCGTGAAGGTCATTTAGAATTATGAAAGCCATTATGAAATTTCCATTTGAGGATATTAATCGAGTTAAGCTAAAATATGATTCATTTTCTGGGTATAAAAAGTGATATCTAAGAAACAATACTAAAGCTCTGGACATGGATGGACTCCTGCAGCCTTTTTGGAAATCCATCGGAGAGGAATATAGCAGTAGCCTACACCATGTGTACACCATCATGGTGTACGTCTGACACCATGATGCTAATAAGTTATCTATTCATATAATTTAGAATCTATACAAGGTAAAATGATTATTTAGAATTTGTGTCTGTATATTCTTACGCGCATTAAAAATTACTTGTGTAATTTGTTGCGATTCCCAGTTGTATTTGTAGCTCACTTAAATTATAGCGATTTTTCATCTTGATACGTCGTCGCTTCGAACCCGAGATTTGACAATAGTTACGCGCGGACGACATCGCGGACAAAAGTTAATCTAATAATATAATCTTCAGCGAGTGTTCACCTGGGAAGCGCGAGCAGCCGCCGGTGAGGAACACGTTGTTGGCGAGCAGTAGCTGGTCTTCAGCGCTAAAGTGCTTCAGCACGTACTCCATGGTCTCCGCCAGCCCCGCCTCCAGGTTTCCCAGCATCGACGGCTGGAACATCAGCTCTGGCGCTCTGGAAACGATCAGACGCTTTTGTAAATAACTAACCGACCCGTGTCCACTTATTTGGCCGTTAAAATATAGCTTATAGAACTCCTGGACAGTATAGCTTTCTGATTGTGAAACAATATTCATGATCGATTCAGTATTTCCAAAGAAGAGCCCTTATAAACATACAAACAAACAATCAAAGTTACAAACTTTATCTCTTTATAATATGTATTAGTATAGAAAAGGTCTTATTTTAAAGCTATATTTACTTTTTTGGCAGGGTCCATGAAATTAAATATATTTGATTTTGATTTTCATTAGTTATTTGGTTGACAATAAAGACTTCACAGTTCCGAACAAAATCAAACAAAATATCGACTTCACTGCAATAAAGACGACAACTACTATGATTATTTCGACAAAGTTCCATTTCCAGAATTGTGTACATATTAGAAAATGTCTTAATGTGTGCAAGTTAAAGACTGCTCATTTATAAGCGATGAGCAGTTTTTATCGAGGACGCGTCTTTCCATTATATACAAGAACGCAAGGGTGGTTTAGATTGGAAATAACTTTTCTACTAAGTTCTTCTTCTATACAAAAGCAGTACGCAAATACTCGCGTCGCTTATACTCGGTAGTGATGTAAGTAAAGCGCTCCAAAACGTACAGCGCCAGCACGTATGCTACCAAAATAATTGCATGTATTGTACCAATATTTCTTTTGCTTCTCTAAATGGATAAATGACGACCGAATTATGTTTTATATAAATCTTTATACTACAAACGACAACAGCTTTCCTCGGAATCAAAGTTTATATAAAGTAGTAACCTGAGCGGCTCAATGGCGAGGTGCAGCTGGTGGTGCTGCTGCGAGCAGGGCGGCGGCTCGTGCTCGCGCAGCGCTTCCTCCAGCTCCAGCAGCCGCTCACCGTCCGCCTCCGAGTCCGAGTCTGCTTCGCGGCTAATGCTGAATAAACATTAATATGCTCGTATATAACAAGCTCATACCCTAGCTTTATAGGGGCTAGGGATGTTTAGACGCGAAATCCTGTTTAAGTTTTTTTCATTGCCCCCAATTCAAAAAACCTAATAATGACAAAATCAGGGGATACTTGCGACTAATCAGTATTTTGTCATCCACATAGAAATTTCATTCGCTATTTAATTTATCTCTTGCTTCTCTTGGTATATTGATTTAAAATTATCAAGATCA
Source organism: Cactoblastis cactorum (assembly GCA_020352625.1). Classification (NCBI taxonomy): domain Eukaryota; kingdom Metazoa; phylum Arthropoda; class Insecta; order Lepidoptera; family Pyralidae; genus Cactoblastis; species Cactoblastis cactorum. Next base: position 30,616 of record JADGIL010004363.1, on the reverse strand, counting down.
CATGCAGTAATAGTAGTAGAGTGCCTAGAGCGTTAATGACGTTAAATCTACGAAATTTGCCAACAGAGAAAGAATTTCAGGTAAAAATGGAGTGCACAGATGAATTTTGGACATACACGTATAAAAAACAAAATCTCACATCGAAAAGAAATCGAAAGAAAGAGAAGGCCAGGTAAGCTGGTACCTCTTGTAGGCGTCCCAGTCGGAGTCGTGCGCGCCGAAGTCGTCGCCGGCGGCGGCGAGGCGCGAGATGACGCGCATGCGCTCGGCCGCGGCCGCCGTGCGGCGCCGCGCCATCGCCGCGCGCCGCGCGCGCCGCGCCTCGCGCGACACCCACAGCTCGCGGTACTGTACCGGGTATAAGGGGCGTATTTAAATAAAATATACTATCTTAAATTATTACTTTATACTAAATAAATAAATAAAGCTTTATTTTCTCTTCAGAATTGCGTTGCTTATAAACTAACTATAATCTAAGTACAATAAGATTGTTAATGGCCAAATTGAGTTCTGACCTAGATAACATTGCGAAGAGATTAGCTCTAGCTATACTGGCTTTATCCCGCGTCTTCGTTCGCGTGAAATTTGGTCTGTAGCTTATATATCCCCACTATCTACTTATTCTTAAACTCCAATTTAAAATATAGTTGGTATCTTTATAAATGAGGCCATTGACCGGAATGACAAACCTCTAAAAAACTACCACCAAACCCACCGCCACACACACACGACGTTCAAAATGTGGATATATCACTTGAGTAATAAGCCGAATTATGCATTTGAAAATAAATCCCCGCCACACACTAGAATTACATATTACGAATTAAAATTTGTATTACAAGAAGAGACGTAAATTAGTCATTTACTAGTGAAATAATATTATATAACGGATGTACTCACAAAACTCTGTTATTTTTCTCCATCTATCACACACTATTAATCCTCATTCTTAATTAAAATTAAGAGTACTGATGAAACAGCCTTCTTATTATTAGCCTTATTCGTTTCTAATATTGTTTTGGCCACATATGATGATAAATTATAATTCATGGCTGAATTAGTATATTACAAGACAAGGACTAATCAGAACGATAAATAAAAATTAATTGCCAACCTTTCTGCTTCCTTTTAAATTACAATAATTTGTTGACTTCAAATAAAAGATGATTCTAATTTTGTCGTTGTTTAGTTTTACAAAAAAGAAGTTTGATCTTAGTATTGTTGAGTTAGTATCGTATAACACAAGTCTCACATTTACTTTTGGAGCTAACTCAAACTGTATGATTCTTATATATTTATTTCTTTATTTTATATAATTATCTATAAAAAGCCAAAAAATATATATATGTTGCTGATCATATAATTGCTCATAATATATAATATATGTATGTATGAGTTTGACTTAATGTATTTGTCTATGTAAAAATGTTAATTTGATTACTACAAAAAATATAATACTGATTTTTCTTTAGTGGTAAACTTAATATTGTGTTATCTTAAGGCATATTAAGCTTCGTAAATTTTGGTAGGAAATACGTGTAATAAGAATAAGTCATATTGTTTCATAATGTTGGAATGGCTGTTGTTGTTTCGAATAAATAAATAATACCTTGGCCCTAGTATCAGTGAGCCACTGCTGGAAGGCCTCAGGGTCGGCGGGGGGCTGCATGCGGCCGCTCGGACGCGTCTCCAGGTTCTCCTCCGCATTGGCCGCGGCCAGGATGCGTTGCTTGTTTTTCTCTATTTTCGCGTTCACGTTCGCAATTTGACGCTAAAATTTCAGTTCATTTTAAATTAGTCATTATATTATTTGAAATAAGGCTTTATATAAGATTTATCATATAAAGTCAAATTATTTTTATTCAAAGAGACCAGAGTTTAGCACTATTTGAATCATCAAATATAAATACAGTTATTATATATTATATTTTACTTATTTGTATATATAAAATGTCATACCCTCCCGAATGTTTTATTATCGAATAAAAACGAAATAAATTCTTAATAATAATTAAGCCTAATAAGGCTTCATGTATTTTATTACCATGTTTCCTTCATAGATTTAGAATTCTAAATCTATGGTTCCCTCATTATCTATGCGAACTATATTCAAACAATGATTATTTAATAAAAATATTATATTACCTGCAAGTCTTCATAACTTTTTATGTCAAATCCTTTAATTGCTTCATTGAACTCATCTGTATCACCATCTTCTATCATATCCTGCAAAATAATCAAGACTAAAATTTAGTATATATCATAAAATTCCATTGCATCATCGCTCGCGAGTAAAACAATTTTTCAAACAATCATTCACCATTCAGATTTCTTGCATCCATATTTTTTTTAAAGCTGAGATAATGAATAAACGTATACAACTTCGTAAAAATCTATTTAGTAATTTTTAAGTATACATATATGACCTAAACGTCACGCGTCGTCTGAAACGCTAAAGCATACCAAAGCTGGCCGGAAGGTTCACGGATAATTTGTGAGCGACAATTCGTTGTATGACTCTCCATAAATAATAACAAAGTAATAGTAGTTTGGATTATTGGCGCACAGATTGCCAAAAAGCAAAAATAATAAGGAAAAAAAAATTATGTCCTAAACGAAAATACAAATAATTTCTCCTTATAACATTAGTATCGATAGGAAACGTACATTACGATATCTACTACAAAAAAGCAAGTCACATTTACCAAATTTCCTGTTAAATAATTGAGTAAAAATTTACCTGTATTGCAAGCAATTGATTCAGCATTTCTTCGTCCTCTGCTAATCTTTCTTCCCTTTTTCTCGCATTAATTTCTAATAGTCTCCTCGCCATCTCTTTTTTGCGTTCTTTCTGTTGTTCAGCTGTAAGTATTTGAAACTTTTGTTATTCCAATGTACATTGACAAAACAGAAAATTACAATATTTGGAGCCCTTTTAAATATATTTTTGTCTTCAAATAACAACCTGAATGCATGTTGTTCCCTTATGACAATTGGGTCATTTAAAGTAAGGATCATGATGGTGATGAAGTTATTATATAAATGAAAAAATAAATTACCTGTCAAACCAGAAGAGCTAGCAGACTGCACAAACGGGAGCTGCACCCGCTTCACGTTAGCCTCATAGTAGTCTGGATTGGCCCACTTCTTAATTTCCTCTTGATAATCCAAGGCAATTGAGCAATGCTCATGCAGGATCTCTTCAGCTCTCGACATTGTGATTGCGTTTACATGGACAGGATATTTCAGTTGTAGCAGCTTGTGCAAGTATGTTACCATTTCACTACCACCTGTAAATTTTATTATGCCATTTTACTAATTTTTTTTTAGTCTATTAAGTTGCTTTACTAATGAACAATGAATAGTTTTCTCTTATATGGTGGTTTGCAGAAGATAAAGATAATTATATTTGCAAAAAACATGAGTTTAAATATGTGGTGTTATAAAAGAAGACTTATTTCCTACATGTTTTACCAGTATGAAAACTTAAAAAAAAACATACTACACTACAGAGAGAGACTTAACTCACTACACTGCAGAGTATTGTAGTTATTCCATATTATAGCAAATTATACTCAATTTCCTTTGCTTATTAATTTTATTTGAGATTAGTGATAAGATGTACAGACCTAAGTTAATCCTCCTGGCATGTTCTGCAATGACATTTCCTCTGATGACCGGTATAACGTGTATAGTGTGGTAGCCACAGTTCACAATCAAAGCAGTGTCCCCAATGTCATTCCTGTACATGCTGAAGAGCGAATCAACTCCATAACTAACTGCTGGTATACCATAGCCTTCAAACAGAAGCTCTGACATCACTAAAAGCAACAGAAAAATAATGAATTTAATTTTAAAATGTCATGTGTTTTTATTAACATTTGAGTATCTTGCAATATAAGGAATTTAATCTGTTTATTAATTTTTCCATCTATTTATTTGTTATCTATTCTTCAATCAACAATAAATAACTAGATTCACAGTTCCCAACAAAATCAATGAAAAAAGATGATTTCAATAAAGATAACAACTATTATGATTATTTTGAGAAAGTTCTATTTCCAGAATCGTGTATTAGAAAACAAGTCTTAATGCATGCAAGTTGAAACCATGTCAAATTAACGAGACTAGCTTAAGTCTACTTATTTTATGCCAATTATAAGAGATGATCAACATGTTGCCAAGGACACTTTTTCAGTGGGTTTGTGAAACTAGCTGTTTATCATATCGCACCTACGGTGCAATAACGTCACTTATGCATCTTACCTAATTTTTACCGCAACTAACGTTAAACTTTTTTTCTCCCAGTGCCGTCCAGATTCACGCCAAAACCGTACGACACTAGTGCCCTCACAAGGAAACTATGCGTACTACATAAGTGATAATAACGCACCAAGTAAAGAGGTGGATTAGAAGTATTTTCTCATACTCAGTTCAGTTTTGATAAAAATTGCATAAGTGACATTATTGCACCACAGGTGTGATATGTTTATGTATGTATTAGATAGTTTATTCATTACTTAAAGGCCGGCAACGCTCCTGTGACCCCCGGGGAGTTGCAGGTGTGGTGATTACTTAACATCATGTGACCTGCCTGCTAGTTTGCTTCCTATACCATAAAAAAAATAGCATAATATGGCAATGTATAAAAAATTGAAAATACTCACATTGTCTGCAGTAATTAGGGTTGACAAATGCTTCAGTCATCACAACTGGATGTGGAACGCTGCCTTCATTGTCAATGCCTAGATGTGAGAATATGTAGTCGCAAACCTGCTCCTGGGCCTCAAAGTGTGTCACTACATTTTTGTCAAACTGTGTTTTTAACTGAAATCTGAACAATAAATTAACAGTTTAGTATATTTATTAACTTTCCCATCCTGCCCAGTGAAAAAACTATGTAATAGATATATACTAAAGATATATTAAAAAGTTAAAAAAATTAGTGTACTTAGAACTTTATACATGTGTATAATTGCATACATATAAAGTATAAATGAAATACTCAAACATAAGGAATATTAAAATTCCTTATGCCTTTAATACCTATGCTAGCTACGATTATTTCTATTTGATAAAGAAAATAACTATAATTTACCTATATTATGATTTACCTGACGGCTTCTATATTGATTATATCGTTTCCTATTTGAATCGGCGGTGTCGCAGGAGGTTCGGCATCCTTTTTACACCGGTCTTTGCGAGGCCTTGCAATTAAATTCTTAAATATTAGATGAGGTTCATCATATATTGACCAGCCAACCCTACACTGGTAAGAACCTAGAAAATATATAGTAAACAGAAGTAAAGGAATAAAACAAAGTAAGTTTAATTATTGTTCTTATTTCTTTTAAAATTTTACTAACCATTGTCAATAATCAAAGGTATATGGCCTAGTTTTAATGTTGGCTCGTACTTGTGGACAATGTCAGGAACTGTTTTATAATCTTTTAAAACCAACACTTCATCCATTTTAAATTATTTCGTGAAACTTTATTTAAATTGTAAGCACAACAATCACGCATCCAAGCTCCGACAACAAAACGTCAAACTGACAGTTGTTTTATGATTGTTTAATTTGGTTATAATAAACTCTCGCACCAAGTATTGAAATGGACAAGACAAAAGCTATAATATCTTTATGACAAAAGCGTATACACGAAAGTGATAGAAATAAACATAGAGTATATTTAAATAGATAGACATAAAGTACTTCAAAATCACTCTAAAGTACTCTGTGGAAATCACGTGTTACCAAACCACTGAAAACCCCTTTGGTTTTAAGTTTAATAAAAAAAAATTCTATGTTAATATTATCAAATGGATTTATTACTTGAATATACATATATTTTATTCTTCAATATCTCCTATGTACAGACATAGCTCAGTTATAATTTTATTATTTCTTAAGTTTACGCGAATATTAGACATTGAAATGAAACAAATTTAACGGATTTTATCGTTTTTAAATTTGTTTCATTTCAATATAATTTTATTATATGTATAGATGAATGCATCAATGAATTGGTCACATGACCTAGGCTAGCAACTATGCATTTACCGTATACTCTAATGTGAGATAATATAAAATATATAAGTACAGAGAAATTAAAAAATGTGGGTGATAAGAAATAATTACTAGAATTTTTCATATTTAGTTTTATTCACAATACTGACATAACTGATTAGTCATATTCCACAGTTCACTACATATTCTCTACTGTAGGCTTGCCTATTATAAAGTTCATCAAATATTTGTCATAATTATCAAATAATTTTTGTAACTACAACATCCAAGGAATGTGGTTATCAACATTGCAAAAAAGAAAACAATAAATATCTGCTCTTAAGACATTTCTGAATATTATTTACAGTGAGTAATAAGATACAATAATCGAAATAAACAATAGATTGCGGTAGCGATCGCGCTTTTTATAATAACATTTTTATATCATATATAATAAAGGTAATTATACTTATTTATGAAGAAAATGGATACAATTTTATCATTTAAATTAGCACACTATATACAGGAGTTTCAAGCTTATGGATCGCTATGAAAAGAGCTCAGCATCTCCTCTAGACAACAATAACAACAATTAATCATTATTTTTTAAATATGACGTATTAAGCTTTTGCTCCAACGACCGTGCCCGCTTGTTTGTCTATCTGTTCCTTTTCCAATTGCTTGCCGAGGTATTCCCTGAAAGAGAAAAATATAAAAAATTATGAATATGTATAGAATTTATTTGACGTTTATGAAAAAAAAAACGATTCAGTTTTGTTGCGCCATGTTTCCACTTACGCTTTCGAATTGGTAGTAAAATTATTTATAAGTAATTATTGACTACAGTTAAATTTCAGCTAAATTTTAAAAACTAAAAAATTTACGAATCAAAAGTTCTTTAATTGAATGAAGTGATGTATACAGACCAGTTGTGAACCATGAGTTTCTGCACGGCGAGCAACGCCTCGTAGCGCACGTTGGGGTCCTCGTGGCTCAGCAGGTGCATCACGCGCTGCTTGCCGCCCAGCTGCTCGATGATGCTAGGAAAATATAGAAAACGAGTCATTAATGAGGCAAAGGAACATTATACGTACGAATGCAGCTTGTAACAATTATATCTTTATATTATACATATAAGTGGAATGTAGCGGATGTGAGAAAGAGACGGAAGAGTGACAGCAAAAAAAGAAAACGGATTTGAGGAATATATAAATAAAGATGGAGACACAGTAACATGTAAATACGTAAAACCTAAAAGAATAACATTAGTTTAATGTTTATCCGGGTTTTTATTAACCAATCCAAAAATGTTGGGGTCTCGTCTGGGTTTGGCAAAATAACAACACGGTTTTAGATTCAAGAAGTTGAATAACGACGACGACGACGACGTGAATTTTTTTATTTGAACATTTCGTATATATTGTATGCCATTCGCAGATTAATATAATACTAGCGACCGTCTGGTTTCACACGCACCGATTCCGTAGATATAACGGGACAAAAAGTAGCTATCACCCCTTTGGGGTGGAATTTCTAAAATTTCTCTTAGTGTTTCCCTAATATTCTTCAAGGAACATACATGTCAAATGTCACTTACTTGCGGTCAGCAGTTTCGTTGTCTGTTAGACAGTCACTGAGTAACGGAAAAGTTTATGTATATACAACTAGCCGACCCGTGCCCACTTCATTAGGCGTTAAAATATAGCCTTTAGCACTCCTGAATATTGTAGCTTTCTGATTATGAAAGAATTTTTTACGATTGGTTAAGTATTTTCTAAGATTAGCCCTTACAAACAACTAAACAAAGTTACATACTTTACCTCTTTGTGATATTTGTATGAAAGTATTGAATAGATTAGGAATTCTTCAGTATACACGAAGGAGGCACTCACTTCTTGCCGCGCGGGTAGTGGCGCACGTACTCGCCGACGTCGTAGCAGGCGACGGCGAGCACGACGGGGTCCTGGCTCCTCTCCAGCAGGTGCACCAGCGTGCGCAGCAGCTCCTGCCCGCGCTCGTTGAGCCGCGCCGCGTTCTCGCGCCAGAACTTGGCCGACTTGTGCACCGGTGACCACTCCAGGCTGCCATCACGTCAGAATCATGTAGTGCATGCTTCGACGTACAATAAACAACTAGACTCACAATCCCGCAAAAAAAACTGTCCTTGGCAAAGTATTAACACTCCGCTTCAAAATAATCTTCACACGTAAGCTCCACCCATTTTTCCCGCCTCCCCGCAACTACAAGCACACAAGCAGGAAGATGCAGGAAGTATTAGTAAAATTTGAAATATGATTGACTTCGATCAAAAATAAAGAACTAGATTTAACGTTCGGAACAAAATAAAACAATACCTATGTAGGTATGTAGAGGATATATGTCCTCATTTCAAGATTATTATTATGATTATTTCGACAAAGTGCCATATCAAGAATCGTGTATTAGAAAATAATTCTTAACGTGTGCTAGTTGAAACCATGTCAAACTAACGGGACTCGTTGAAGTCTGCTCATTTAATGTCATTTATAAGCGATGAGTTGTGTTTTGCCGAGTACACTTTTTTAGCGAGATTGTGAGTATAGTTGTTTATTGTAAGTCGATGAGTGCATGCAAAAATTTCGTTTTTCATAGTCTTTATTATTTCATACTCTTATTATTACTCTTCTACATAAGATCTTTATTCATATACATACTCGTTATCACAATCATTACAAATGTCACGTCGATCAGTACAAAACAGATTTAATTGACAATATTGACTACATGACTACGATGTTTAAACGGAATCTGTTCAAAGTCTAATTATGGTTTAAGGAATTTATTACAATTCACTTTTTTGAGAATTTATTTTACTTATCATAGTATAAACGTTAAACTAACAATTTTAGAAACCAAAGAAAAGGCTTCTTAACGAACGTTTTTCTAGAAAAATGAATTTTAGATGACTATACATAATAATAATTGATTGATGTCTAATAATAATTAGACTAAATAAATTTATCAGAACTTTAACACAAAGAAACATATAGATATGATACACATAACATAAATTTAATTATAAATTCTGTATCTACATTCAACCATGTGAGCTTAAAAAATATTTTATTTTTATTTGCAAAACAAACTCACCGGCCACTCTTCACCTCGGTAGCGTACTGGTCAAACGAGCTGAGGTCCTGCACGGAGGCTTGAAGCCGCTCGTTGAGATACTCCACGTCGTTCATAATGTCCTCATCGTCAGACCGCTTTTGCTCCAAGATCGACAGCTGCTTCAGAACCTTGCACTGAACCATGGCGATGCAGTGCTCTTTTGCTACCTGAAATTCAAAATAAAAAAGTATTTTTTTTTACATAAGTATACAAACCACTAATTTAGATGGGTATATGCACATTAAAGTTGACCAGAGAGTTTTTATGATTCTCCTTCTTTAGGTGCCCCTTCA
>JADGIL010004363.1:0-11430 GCA_020352625.1 Cactoblastis cactorum | reverse complement strand
TTTCTTTCTTTCTTCTTTCTTTCTATCATATAACATAATAATAATATGGTGACTTTGATCTGATGCTGCAGCCATGATAGTCTGCAGATTACCTAACTAACAGCAAATATATCATGTTTAGGTTAACGCAAAAAGAGGGGTGTTATAAGCCTGATGTTTGTGTTTTGTGTGTTTTGTTATATAGTGTCGGATTTTAATTTCTTTTAAATTTAATTGCTTTTATTATTAGTAATTTAACATTGTTAAATTACTTGCTTATTTTAGTAATTAAAATATCAGATGGACAGTCTGTTTCTTAAACAAAACTGAACATTTTCATCATTAATTTCAAAGAATTTAATTCTCTAGTCAAAGTTAGAAAAAAAGATGAAATCTAAAAGTGTACCAATCCAACAAAACAATGTCTGTTTACTCTCACTTTGAAAATCCAAAGTATAATTCAACATTCAAGTTTACTATCTACAGTATCTTAATGTTAATGAAATATTATTTTTATTCGTAATACATCACTATCATATACATATAAAATCAGATTTAAGATTTGTTGCTTTGAATAACTCTCCAGGTACCACTCGCATCCTGGATTTGGTTGCTGGCTCTCTGGTGTAGATATAAACACTCAACAGTCATTTGAAGCATTGTCAGAGAGAGCCGTAGCCGTTGTTGTGGACCCTATACAGTCAGTCAAAGGAAAAGTTGTCATTGATGCATTCCGTCTAATAAACCCTAACATGATGGTCCTGGGACAGGAGCCCAGACAAACAACGTCCAATTTGGGTCATCTCCAGAAACCATCCGTACAAGCCTTGATTCACGGTCTCAACCGCCACTATTACTCTATCAGCATCAACTACAGGAAGAACGAGTTGGAGCAGAAAATGCTCTTGAATCTCCACAAAAAGTCGTGGATGGATGGACTCACATTATCAGACTACAAAGAGCACTGTTCAATCAATGAGACTACAGTCACAGATATGTTGGAATTAGCCAAGAATTACAACAAAGCTTTAGAAGATGAAGAGAAAATGACACCTGAACAATTAGCCATTAAAAATGTTGGCAAACAAGATCCTAAGAGGCATTTGGAGGAGAAAGTTGATGTGCTGATGTCAAACAACATTGTACAAAGCTTAGGAGCGATGCTTGACACTATGGTGTTCAAATGATCTCTAACAGAGATGTATATTGTAAGGTGTTAAGAAAATAATCATCTCTCATTTCTGTTCTCATGTCACACGTTACTTCATTGTATGATAATTAATTGTGTACTATTACGAAATAAAAATAATTCCCATTTTTACATCTTTTTTAATAGAACAATCTTTGCGGAGCTATTTGATTGCGAATCTTAGCTAATTTCTTCTGGATAATGTTGCATTTGTCCATGTTAGCAAAGTCAATATCAAACATAGGACTTAGGTTTGGCTGACTTTTCACTATGTTTCTGATAATCCTTTTCATTTTGCAAAATGCTTCTTCAGAATCAGTCATTTCAACCTGTAATAAAAAAAAAAAAGCTAATTGCAGCTTGTCTTGGATTAAAAAAAAATACACCCAGGATTGTTGCTCTGCAAATATTTACATAGTTCATAAAAAATAAAAGTCGGCGATATTTTGTCATAGGATTTGGCGTGACTTCGAGACATACTGTTTAAAATAATAATAATAAGCTGAAGATCTATTCTTATTATAGTGTACTTACAGTATCCCAAAAAAGGCCAGGGCAGCTACGATGCATAGTTTCGTAATCATCTCTCATTGAGTTCGTGTTGGTGATTTGGTTACTTTCCTGAAAGACAATTTAATAGGGCCTAATTATTACCATGATATTACAAACATATACATATATGTATATTTTTTTTTAGTAGAATACTTATATTTTGATTTAAGTATTTATACTAAGTTTTATTTTGTGCCTAATAGTAGTACCTATGTATAGTTTATTAGTGTCTATGAAAACTATGCAGAAACAAAATTTACTACACTTGTAACAGTTCTACGTACATAGTAGTCACGTAGTAGTATTATGTTGTATTATTAAACCTTTACTGTACACTTGAATCATATTGTAATTATACTGTGTTATCGTTAAATGTAATTCCATTTAAAAGTATAAAATTAGTACCTTTTGATAATGTTCTAGTTCTCGAAGAATTAATTCAGGATCGTCAATTTTGCTTTCTTGAACTGCGGGTTCAGAATCAGCTGTAAAAAAATATTTTATTTATTTATATAGGTTATGCGTGAAAATTGCCCAAATATTAATTCATGAATTGGTTAAATTATGTAGTTTTAATATACAGCTGCATTAACTAACAATCAATACTGTGGAATAATTTTCTATGCTATAACTATAGGAAAAGGTATAGCAGATCTCATTACAAACACCAATCAGCACATATCACAGAAAATATAAAAATATACTATTTTCGAGTAATTTATGCGAAAGGGGCGAAAACTGTTTATATGAAAGTTAATCTAAGCAGGCGAAGCCGTGGGCAAAAGTTAGTATCTTATATTATTTATCGCTTATAAAACAATGACTCGAGAGAAAAAATGCAAGCCCTTATAAAGCTGCGCTTTTTGGTAGTTTATTATTATAATTTAATTAGGTCAAGTTGAGCACTTTTAAACTTACATCCTTGGCAGACAGTGCTGGGCATCAATCCAGTTTCAGCCAGAAATGCTAGCCACAGGTCCGTGTCGTCCATGGAGTCGCCGGCGGCGTGCGGGCGGTGCGAATCCTTCCATTGTCTTGTACTGATCGACCGCATATTTGCTTTTGCTAATGTAGGCATAACACATTTTATTGTGTTCAGACACCAGTCTCTAGCAATCTTATTTGTTTTTTTACCTAATTTAAGTACCCTATGTATAAGATTGTGAAGAGAAAACAAATAATTTGAATGTAAGGAGATAATATGGAGACTATCTGTGGTACATGATACTAGAAGTTTAGGAATTTCAGCATAAAAAGTACGCACTGCGACCAAATTGCAGTCATGGTCGGATAGCGTAAGTAGGATTTTTACATGTACTTAGTCTAAGTCAAACATTAAAAATCAAATAAAAATGCAACCTTCTTTTGGAGGAACAGCAGCTTCTATAAACATGCCGGACATCACACCAGGAGACTCAGTATTATTTGTTGAGGTGAAGGTGACAGACTTTGAGGACTTGGTGCTGTCTGCCGCTTGGGTAGATAGACCTAAAATGTTTTGTTGTGCCATATTTTATTCGTATACGATAACGTTAATTTTATCTCAGATATAAGTATATGAAATAAGTTTTAAGTTTAATAAATTTTCTCCTATTTAGGGTTCCGTACCCAAAGGGTAAAACGGGAAACTAATTTACTAAGACTTTGCTGTCTGTCTGTATGGGCTTCCATGCAGATTTACCTTTCCATGTTGATGACGTGTATCTGCTAAAATCGACGCTTTTCGGTCGAGAGAGACTTAATTTCTTTTCTTGTTTAGTCTGTGATTTGCTGTTAAAAGTAAAATATAGACAATTATAACAAACAAACTAATATTCTAATATATTATTATTATATAATGAATTAGGTTTTTTTTATTTCATTATACATATTAAAAATAAATAAATCATCTTAGATTTATTCCGTAATTTAAGCCTACGTATATGAAAATGCAAAACAATATAGCATATACGTTTTTAAAATAGCAGAAAAGCTTTTGAATCGGTGCTTTACTCATAAACTTACCTTTATCTACACAAATTGTATCTTTATTCAATTTTTGTAGATCAAGGTGTAGGTTTCGTCTTTCCGAAATCAAATCATTTTCTCAAGAACACTGCACACTTATAACGTGACAAAGGCTGGCAGCATTGCCTATTTTTAACCGTCTTAAAAAAGGAGGTGGTTCTCAATTTGACCAGTATTATTTTTATGTATGTACCTCGATTTCGTCGCCGTTTCTGGTCCGATTTACTTACGTAGTTTTTTTTTATTCGACGCAGAATGTTTGCTATTAGGTCCCGTATAAATTTTATTCATTTTGGCTTAGTAGTTTTGATGTTGTTTACTTGGACGACATAATTTAGTTACATGGATGATGTAATATAATAAGAGTTCTGTGGACTGACGAGCTCTGTTGGGACGATGACGGTTTCGGAACCCGGCCAGATTTACTTTTATTAGATATTAGACTTTAAGAAATAAATGAAAAAATCCGATGTTCCCCTTGCACCAAATGTTTTCAAAACAGAGTCAAATATGCAGGTATATATTTTACCCACGGGTCGGCTCTCCTATTAATCTAATATTTTTGTTTTGATCAAATTTCTGGTCTTTGGTATCTTGAAAGGAGTTGTTTTGCTCGTTAACAAAGCTGTTGAACTCATCGGTGACTTGAGACTCCTTATACAAAGAGTGAAGACTACGGTCCATGCTTTTATCTCGCTTGAATTCCTCGTCCAATGATGAAGAACTCTATAATAATACGGAAAAAAGTAAATAATAATCTAACAATGCCTTTAAATATGCATTTAATAACTTAATATGTAAAGAAATAAGTACCTACATATGTAAATAAATTATCTAGTGATTGATTGTCAGAAGTTTGAGAATCTAGAATCCCGAAAATATGTAGATAAGGGTTTGAACCTCTGTGAAAATAAAATTAATATAAAGCTAAGTACGTACGGAAATGAGAAAATTGAGCATGTTAATGCCATGTGCGTAGTCCTTAATGGCTTCTCTCGCCTCGCTGCTCATCATCAATGAGCATTCGGATGCGATCACGAATTCATTTTGTTCTTGTTCATCGTCTAGTCCCTGTGAAAACAGAGATACCTAACTAGACGTAAGGAAAACTAGGGCTAGGCTCTTACCAAAGTTGTGCAGAGAAGAAACTAAAAACACAGCTTAATACATCCTTCCACATAGATAGGTTTAGTGATGCCTAAGTCAAATAAATGTAAAATAGATACATATAATACAAATGGAAAATATGAGGTAAGGATTTAGAAATAACGTTTTACCATGTTAAAATTACGAGTACTTAACAAAAGTTTACCGAAGTTATTACGCGCTTCAAGGCAAAATTTATAATTGCTTTCTCAGTAGGTAACTGGAATATTATTCTTTAAGGAATCTTTAAATATTATATTTCAATATACAGAATTTTTGAAGTTGAATATATACTAACAACTAGAATTTCATTGAGTATGCCTGTGATGATGATGCGACCCGAAAGTAGAACTTGCAACGTCGATTTCTCAAAAGGAGTCTCCAAAGAAATCCGTTTGTAGGCGGCCTCTCGAAAGCTAAATTTACATAAATAAAAAATAAACCAAGGTCAAAGTCGTACATATACCTATCGATCGGTTAAAGTGAAGGGAAGTGACACGGAACTGAAGGGTAAAACATTTAGTAAGAAAGAAAGATGGTCAGTGGAGCGGGGCATTTACAGATTTGTAGCAAAGACGGCGCGATTTGTAGGGAAACCCCCAGTTCGCTGGTCGGATGAGATCATTCGTTTGGCTGGAAAGCAATGTACTATATTGAATCAAAATAAAAGATCATGGGAAGTGGAGCGTAAAGGAGATACCTTTCAGTTGGCTAATGATTTAATTTATTTATTTTTGATGATAAAGATACATAGCAATTAGAGTTTTAATTCAAGATTTCTCAATAAGCAATGGAACAAGTAGACATATCATTAATATCTAAATTTGAACAAGTTTTTGTAGCTCATGGTCGCAGAACCTATTGCCACCTACCTCTTTCGTTGTTTTTGTCTCGTGTTCAGCACCTCCTTATTCGAGAAAGTGGCTAAAATTAAATAAGGTCTTCTTCCGCGCAGCCTTAACATCAGTCCTGCTATCAGATCCATGGTTACAATTTTGACTTTTCTCTCGTTAATAAAAGCTTGTTCACGACCTGAGAAAAAACTTTGGAAGTTTGTTGGTTTATCCGATTTGTTTACAGCCTATTTATTGATATCTTTATATCTATAAACTTACCTGACTACACGTTGTTCATGTCATGTGAACTCTAAAATACTTTGATTAGTTTGAAATAAATTTGATGAATGGAAACATAATCTCACTTAATCCATAGGACTCGCCAGCAGTCTCGGTATAAGTAAGGAGTTCCCCAGCCAGCAGCATGTCGTCAAACTTGGACCTGGAGATCTGGATGTAGTGTTCTGGGTGGTGGTAGTTGGCGGTGGTGTGCTGCAAAGCTAGCTCTATGTTGGATGGACACTCGCGGGCAAGGCGACGGGCGAGCTTACCTTTAATATATTCGAAGGTATTTGTAAAATCTTAGTCGGTGTTCGTATCTATAAAATCGTATTTATTTGTATATGTTGAGATTCGTAATATCATAAAAAAGAAAGGAAATAGGTATGCATGAATATCATTACTACAAACTAATCTGATATGTATTTAATGACAGTCATGCCAGTACAGATTTAATTAAAGAAGAAACTAAAGTAGCCATAGGTAATAAATACATGACATGGAATAAGGCACGATATTAGATTCAATTTTCCTTATTTTTAACGAAATTGACATTCGAACAAAATTATTTTAAAATAAAAGATACTAAAGTTCATGACCACACAATATTTGGTATACCGTTCCTTATCTGCAGTCAAAGTGCAGTAGTTTTGCGGGGCATTATTATAGAAATGGACATTGTATTGTAAATAATAAATAAATAAACAAAATTATATATTTTTTTATGGCAAAGGAAATAGAAATAACATTCAACTCACCCTTGCCCACCGCTTCGTACCCCACGAGTACTACAATTGGCACTTCGTTAGTATCCGCCGGCGGAACATGCGGAGAAACAATCGCTTTCGACAGCTGCTCTATGTACAACAGGCGCAGGAGGCGTCGGGTCGCAAAGCTAGTCGCGTCCGGCTTCATTTCCATCTTGGATGTACGCTGCAATTTAATTAAAGCATATGAGTACTAACCTGATTATTTCAATAAATAATTTTCCATTTATTCATTGAAATCACACAGACCTATCGGATCCATCCTTTAACACGCTGAGCAGTGCAGTGAAGGTTGAAGTGTTAATGATCACCTCCTTGTTTCCAGGCGAGACGCAGGTAGGTAGCTCAAAGGTCTAGCGCGATGAGTCTCCACAGACAAACATAGTTTTTAGATGTATCTAGTTACCTGTACTATCGGATCCAATTCCTGAGCATCCAAGCTGAGCAGAATAGGAAAGGTATTGATGACAACATCCTTGTACCCTGGTGAGGCGCAGATAGGATTGGCCCGTAGATCCAGAACGATCAGTCTTCGCAACTGACGCATGTACACGGCCAACTCTAGCAGAGTACTCAATCTGTTGTTACGAGCGTGCAGCTCTCGAAGTCTACAATACGATATAAATTAATATAAAGCAAATAAGTCGTTATTTATTTGTTACACTGCATTACATACCTATATTTAATATTATTTTATGAAAGAAGAAATATATCTGTTAGGAAAAGAATCTAGTACCATCAGGAAGCTGATGGGAGTGATTATATGCAAAGATGAAAATGGTATCGTTTTATTTTCAGTTTATGCTAAGTTATAATGTAAATCTAAGTAAATAATGCTAAAATCCGAAATAATGCTAAGTAGATATTTCAAATTTAAGAAAAATCTACAAAATCATTATCATTACTATTGCTCGATCCTAATGGATCGGCAATTTATCCATGTTTCTAAGAAAAACAAATCCTACAAAATAAATAAGTTTCTACCTGACACAACCCGAGAAAATTTTCAGAGAAGTCAAGTTGTTTTCGTTCAAGTTCAGGTATTCCAGATGTAAAAGGGTAAAAAGACCTTTTTGGTTGCCAAACTCAAAGCTAGATATGTTGTTGTACGAGACGTCTAGCCAGAGTAAACGCAGGTTATTCAAATTCTCTAGACGTTGAATGTGATTGAATGAGAGGTCAAGACGGCGCAAATACCTGAAAATACAAGTCTGTCTTATCTTTGTTTGGATAACAAAAATATCTTATTGGTTGGGTCTTATAAATATTTGAAAAATATGTGAAATTAATAATTCTCATCCCACCAAAAATGAAAATTTAAGATCATGAATACCTGGAATATTAATATTATTTCAAAAATGTTAAAATGATATTAATGAATTAACTAATTAGCAAGGATTTTCGAATGATCTAAGGATATAAGGATTAGATTTAAAAAATATTATTATACCTTAAAGTCATATTATCTTACCTTAAAGTCTCGAGTCCAGTGATATGTTTTATATTATTATGAGACAAATCAAGGATAGTGATCGACCAAAACCCGTCCAAGTCGCGAATTTTAGTCACTGAATTGAATTTATAATGGACCTCTGTTAGAAACCATTGAGCTGAAAATAAACGGGTACATAAAATTTTATATAGTTAGTATAAAACGTAGAATAATAAGAGCTCGCGATTTACTTGTTTATCTAGTTTTGCAAGAATAATATATAATTTAACATCTAGACACATTAAAATTACTACCTATAGTTAAACACAAACTTGAAGAAATTTCAGCTTTTTCCGTAAAGTATACCATAGAAATGTATTGGTTGTGCGATAGTGACGCCTCCATTGCTTAATGAAATTAACTTTTGTTTAATGTACACAGCTTTATACCTCGTTTCCCTCCAATTAATTCGTCTGAAGACCTCTACGCTGTGAACGCTCTCTGTTTTAACTTAGAAAGGGTGCGCTCGAATTTCTCTTAGCTGTGCGGTTATAACTTAGAAATATATACTTTGGTTTTCGATATAATTTGTTGTATATGTGAATTGATTTCAACCATAAAGAAAACAAAAAGAATATCTCACAATCCTGTAAGACATCTTCCTCTATATTTTTCAGAAGCTTACGATTATAAAAGGTTAAAAAAATTATACCACATACGAGTATCATATTCTAATACAGTATCCAATCGGTTGAAAGCCACGGAGAGGTATTGCAGATAAGGGAGATAGGAAAGTACATCAAGACTAGTAAGGAAGTTCGAAGACAGGTCCAGATACACCAAAAATTTGTAATGTTTCAAAACATCGATGTTAATCAAATGCTGAAAAATAAAAGAGAGAAAAAGATATTATTACTTACTTTTCCATCCCACTAATAGAATTTTAAGACAATAATAAAAAAATATATATAACGTAAGATATTGGGTATCAAATTACGACTGTATAAAAAAGTTAATCAGTGTAAAACACCAGGATTTAGCCATGTTACGGAACAGTGATTGTGATATTTTTAAGTACCCACTTACTGAACAATTTATTTAAAAGTCGTAAATGAAATATTGCTGAAACTTAAATGCTACTGATTTTCCAAACCCAACAGAATTGCT
The DNA here is from genome assembly GCA_020352625.1 of Cactoblastis cactorum. NCBI lineage: Eukaryota > Metazoa > Arthropoda > Insecta > Lepidoptera > Pyralidae > Cactoblastis > Cactoblastis cactorum. The sequence goes on along the minus strand of JADGIL010004363.1, from coordinate 2,076 downwards.
GTTATATACAAAGAGAAATTCTGTTGGATTCTGTTCTGGTAAATATAACCGTACAAAAAAAAAAAATCGAAAGCACATATTTAATTAGTGAAAACAAATAAAACGCAGTTATATCTAGGTATAATTGCTACAATATAAAAAAGAACTTAAATCAATCAATTTTCAGTATAACATTTAAGAAATAATTTCAATAATAATCATCTTCCTGTTTTTATTGTATCTCTATTTTTATTGAAATTACATTGAAATTCTAACCTTGGAAGATAAATCCAATTTGATGTACACGTAATCTCCCAAAATTGGTGTTCTTGCTAAGTATGTCAGGCAAGCGGTGACCAAATCCCTGGTGAGAATCCCACCGATCAGCTCTGGAACATCTGCTATCTCTCTGATGCGGACTACTGGAGAGTACACGTCGGCGTACAGTTCAGGGAATACGTAGAAACAACGCCATAGTTGTTCTTCGTTCATCAATGGCGTCACGTTCACGGGAAACTAAAAGGTTATGTTGTTGAAAACAAATAAAATTTTAATACAAATTATATTCAAGTAGACCAGATTTTAGCTTCTTTTTCTATTTTTATTAGAGGTTTTAATTGGAGAAACAAAAACTTGATTAGTTACATACGCGCAGGTAGCTTCTAAGAATATGCTAAAATAAATATAAAATAATGCTAATAAAATTACATTTAAAGAACTGATTAACGCCAATGTCTCACTTCCAAAGCAAATAGAATTGAACTATTTAAACATAAAATAATTGATAACAAACTAAAATGTTTTAACTGCATTGATAACATTTCTTGCTTTTGTTTACAACACAATAATTTATATACATATTTAATAGTTAATATTGCCATTCATGACTAATATATTTATGTATATGAATATAATATATAAGGTGACCCGGGCCCACTTCGTTGGGCGTTAATCTTATAGTTCAAAGCTATCTTAGTTTCAGTGCTGTAGCGATGACTATGTTAGCTTGGTTGTTTTCGACCCCTTTTTACCCCTAAAGAAATAAAATTTGGAAAAACCCTTATACACGCATTTGATTATTTTTGTTACAGAGCATTCGTGACAAATGAATTATTATCAAATTATTTTTTCCATACAAACTTTGACCCCCCATTTCACCCTTTTAGGGGATGATGATTGTAAAATCCTTTCTTATCTGAGCACTACGTGATAACATAATATTGCTGTCCAAATTTCAAGTCTATAGGATCTATGGTTTGGGCTGGGCGTTGATGAGTTAGACACCCTTTTTTTATATATGTATGTATATAGATTTTACATTAATGACTAATAGGGATAATCTTGTAACTCGACTATTAATATTAAGTGTAATTACTAAATTTAACTTCATCATGCGGGAAAAGAATAGATAAATATGGCACAGGTCGTGGGGAGTGGCGCGCACTCGTAAAAACCTTAGGCCCCGAATGAGAAATTTAACTAACGATATTAACGATGACAAAGGTATTTAATTATAAAATGCCGAGAGATATAAATAGATATAGTCCCAAAAATCAATATGACAATGTAAAAATAATTACAAAGTAGCTTATGCCCGCGACGTCGTCCACACGTAAATACTATTATCGGTATCTCGGTTTCTAAGCGGCGTATTGAGATGAAATCTAAGTTATATTTTAAATTAAACCTTCTACGATATAATAGTGAAAATGGCATCAAATTCCATTCTGTATTTTTTGCGTGATGCGCGAAAAAACATACGACAAACATAAGACAGACAAAAATTCTAAAAGCAATAGTTTTGATTAGGCTTTCTAAAGAGACTCTGTATATTATTTTCTTAAAAATCTCTCTTCTACAGACATTAGAGGTGTAAAAGTAACGAGAAAAAGTAAACCCGTATGTATTCGTTACTATAAAAATGATACTCGTTACTATCGTATCGTTACTCGTTACTTTTGATACCTCAGTATTAGCCAGTATAACCCAACGAAACGAATGGATTCCTATGTTGTATCGGTTAGTACGCGTACAATTAATATCCACTAATAACAAACAAACATCGTTCTTTTGTAATTGTAACGAACGGTTTTGAAT
>JADGIL010004362.1:0-28567 GCA_020352625.1 Cactoblastis cactorum | reverse complement strand
AATAGATTTTTTTTATGTCAGAGGGAGGCAAACGAGCAGGCAGGTCACACGATGTTAAGTGACCACCACCGCCCATAAACAACTGTAACACCCGCGGGGCCACAGAAGCATTGCCGGCCTTTAAAAAGCCCCCACCCTCCCCAATTGGAGAGGGCGGGTAAGTTGGGCCTCCGGCTCTCCTACTCACCGGACGGAGCATGGCGGCTATCAGGCGTCGGTCTTCTGTGGGAGTATGGTACTTCTCCGGACGAGTCGGACCATTCATGCTGCAGGCTAAAAATAGCATTCAGCAGGCTCATACCACTACTACATACATATGATCACACTTTGTTTTTTAGGGATACGGGTTTACAAAGTTCCATTTCCAGAAATGTGTTTTAGAAAATAAGTCTTAATGTGTGCAAGTTGAAACCATGTCAAACTAACGAGACTAGTTGACGAATGGTCATTTATAACGATTAGTTTTGCCGAAGACATTATATAGTGGAATTGTAAGTTTAGTGGTTCATCGTACGTCGATGCTTGAAAGTAATGAACGAATTCTTTAAAATATCTTCATTCGGATATATTTTCCGATTAATAACGTATAATCGATACAAACATTCGCATAAAAAACGTGATCGCGATGGGAAGCTACGGGCTAGACCATTACGATGTCGATTTAACAAACAAATTGTTACAAACGCTTTGGGAGTGGAGTTACATTACAGTCATCGATTTTTATTGATATACTAACTGCATCTCGTGTGTCTACTCACTCGGGAATTTTTACAAAATACGTTCTATTTGTTTTTATATAAAATCACGAAGATTAAGTTGCATGCTTTGTTAGCCTACAGCATGAATGGGCCGGCTCGTCCAGGGCAGTACCACACTCCCACAGAAGACCGACGCCTGAATGGCGGTTATCAGCCGCCATGCTTCGTCCGGTAAGTGGGAGAGCTGGAGGACCAACAAATTTTGCGAAGGGTGGGTTTTTTTTAGGCCGGCAACGCTTCTGTGACCTCGCGGTGAATATTTAACATCACGTGACCCGCCTGCTCGTTTTCCTCCCTCTTACATATAAAAAAAAAGATTAAGTTAGCCCAAAATTAAGTTAGCCGAAGACTTATGAGTGATGTGTTATGGAATACTAACTCGATTTAACTAAATATTTTTGTAATCAATACATACATATAAAAATAAAAAAATGTATGTATTTTTGTAATCGTAAACTGTTGGCGTCAGATTTTCACAAGTTTCTTAGACATCTGGCGTTTTAAGCATAAAATTTTATTTCATAATAACTTTTATTTTTTAATGATGATTTTGTTGGCTTCCATACTGCACTAAGACCGAAAGAAAAACATAGAATTGTCCAACTATTTGTCTCCCCGGGCAGATTGTAAAAGACAATTAAAGAAAAGAGTTATACATGTGGGATTCTTCGCATGGGCGGAGAGCAAATTACCTTTAATCCACCACCAACTAAGTGTGACCTTCGAGTCTCATAACTCTTGGCTTTGTCTACCCCCTTAGAGAAAGGACGTGTTATTCTATCTCCCGTGTTACTGTATCTATGGATATTTGTATTTTTCTATATTTAAGTCACAACACGTACGCGATTGACAGCGCGCCACCAGCGTGCACAGATTAAATACAATATATATTATTTACTTCATAAGTAATGTCTGAACACAATAGATAAATTTAGTGGTCGCAGCTAAACGAGAAAGAGATTTCGTGAAATTCGCTTCTGATTTTCGTTATCGATTGATTTAGGACCGACGGGTCAATCAACTGGCAAATCCAGGATTTAATTGCAAAACATTGTAAGTCCAGAAATAATGCTTGTAAAGGTTTAACTTGTAAGGGTAACTTTCTTTATAGTCTGTAACGACATTGAGATAGAGTTTAAATTAACTTATCAACATTAATGTTATGTGACTTTTAGCTATAAGTTAACTTTATTATTGAAAGTATTACTCCATAATATATCATCCTATAGCACGAATGGGCCGGCTCGTCCGGGGAAGTACCACACTCCCACAGAAGACCGACGCCTGAATGGTGGTTATCGGCCGTCATGCTCCGTCCGGTGAGTGGAAGAGCCGGTGGCCCAACTTCTCCCCAAATGGGGAGGGCGGAGGTTTTTACAGGCCGGCAACGCTTCTGTAACCCCGCGGGTGTTGCAGTTGTCTGTGGGCGGCGGTATTCACATAACATCTCGTGACCCGCCTGCTCGTTTGCCTCCCTATGACATAAAAAAAAACTTAGGTCATAATTCGTGGTTTACCCTTGATCATATCTATAATCCTTAATTCATCAATCATCAAAAACTAGCACATAAGAAATTGAGATGCTAAAGGATATTATTATGCAGTTGGCACTAATAATAACTACACCCGCATTCCAGGTGCAACAGCGCTCAAACCTTAACCGTTACTCAAAATACGATGTCCAACACGTTAGACGTGTGACTAGCAATGTTTTAACTAGACAACACGCTGTTAATCATAGATCATATGTTGTCATCTCATAAATAAATTTAACTAATCGTATGTGAGAGGAATGAGCAGGCCTCGTCTACGCTGTGGTCTCAAAAACTGATCTAACCTACCTATTCCAAATGTTATGGGCCACAATATGTTTTGGTCTTCCTTTGATTTGGTTGCTTTGTTAATACAATAATTCCACTAATGTTTTAGCACTCTTAATTTTCAATCAGCTTACTTTATATTTTCTACTAAGTTACAAAACCCTTTCGGTCACATCATCCAGTGAGGTCTATCATGTTTTCGATAAGAGTAAGCCTTTACCAATTTAAAAATGAAATGAAATCCTTACGGGTTTCCGTTGCAACTTTTTGTTGATGTCAACTTACCAATTACTGCCCTTGTAGCCCGGCGGCATATCTTCTTTGATATATATATTTCTCTTGAAACTTGTTAACAAATAACCGTTGTCAGTTGATTACTTTTAGGAACGTCAGCACTAGCATCAGTCTTTTCCCTAGATTTGTATAATATAACGGTAACAATGCTTCGCACTCTGTGGTCCTGAGTTAGTACACGTCTTAAGCAAATATTTGTGCAAATCCATCAACGCTGTTTGTTTCTCTGTCTTTGTTTATTTCTGTGTTTATGTCGTCTTGACCCACGACACCGGCTTTATGTGCCTTAACGTTTTAGTTTAATGGTGTAAAGCCCTCACGGATTTTGGTTTTATCGATGTCTACGATCGTTTTCTTAACGTATTATTAGGTCTTTTACGGGTTTTTCAGTATCTTATTGTTAAGTTATTATTTATGTTTGTAATAGAAAATATTTCAACATAAAATATAACTCATTACAATGAAATTTTACTTGCAAGTCATCAATGCGCAAGAACATACTCCTTTTATTACGTATAGTATGTGCTTAACATGCAGTTGAATGTGTTTTAAGAGAAAATATGATGAATGTGGTGGTGGGACTAGGAAGTGCTAAACTATTGCATCTCAGTAATCCCTTGGATTTTCCAGGGTGTCTACTTCGATGTGGCAACGTCTATCCAACACAGTAAGCCAGCTTACAAAGTTAAGCTAAATTGGACTCTAAAGTGTGTGAGTAAGAGTACTGTATAGTTTGAGATCACATAATGTCACGTAGCAATGAACTATAAATTCGGATTGGAAGATTGTCTATAATATTGTTTCCATATTTTCTTCAGTGTTAAGGGTACTTATTCAAATAACACACATCGAAAATGATAAATATTTTGACATGCGTTTGAGGTCACTTCGCGTGCAGAGTATTTCTATCGATTTGGCTTTTTAACTTTCGCTCTCCTAATTGGGTTAGCGAAGCGAACACAAGATATCCTACAACTTGTACGCTTGTACTTTACAGAAAAATATCACGTCTTCGACATAGTGATTTGAAAATATATGTATGTTTAAATGTGTTATATTTATATGAAATCAGTGTGTTTGTAATGGCAAATAAGACTAATGGTAAAAACATTATTTTGATAATAAATACCCACGAATATTGTTTTTTTTAGTTTCATATTCAGTTTATAAAAAAATATTAAAAAAAAATTATTGATTATAACAGACTCCGTAATAAAAACTCCGCAAATTTTATATTTTGATTCATTAATAAATTCTTTTTTCTGGGTAGTTATGGAAACATGTATTCAGACCTAAACACGTACCTTGATTTCTATAATTCTTATAAAATTCTGTGTATATTTTTGTTTTAAAATATTATCTGTTTAAATGAAAATTGTGTAGGAAAAAATTGTGTTTGCCATTAGGTACACTGACCTATGATTATATTATTATAGAACAGACGAGCAAAATAAATCGCGTGCTCTTATAAAGCCGCGTCTTTTGTAAGTAAAATATATAGGTAAGCCAATATTTGTGTACAATGGCACAAAATATATCTGCAAATACCCAAAGTACCTACATATTTCCACAAGGAGCGTCTTGCCGCGTATGTTATTAGCGCGCACGTACGGTCAACAGTACGTTAACCTACCCAAAATTGCAGATTCACCACAGTTGCCACAGCATAGTGAGTCATGCAGAGTACCTTGATGTGCAGTTGACTGTACATACATACTCGTATCGCGCAGATATAGTTCCTGCATTCCGGTTTGAAGGGTGTGCGAGGCAACATATAATTAGCTGGGAGTATGAGCCTTTCTGCTTCGCTCGCTTGTTTACGTCTCTCCCCTCGAATATCTCGTTTCCTTTCCTTAGGGTTGATTTTATATGGGTTAGTCATATATAATATTAGTTTTATATTGCCATGCTGGTCTGGGAGCGAAAGAAAAACCTAGAATGTACTAGCTGATACTCCTCCGACGGATATTGTAAAAGCCAATCAAGGGCTTGATACAGGAATTGGCATTAGCAGCAACCTGTCGCTATTTCTGAATCTCCATTCCACCAATTGGTCTACCATTTTGCTAGGCGTGGCTTTCGAGTCTCGCGACTCTTGGTTTTGTCTACCCCGTCTAATGGGATACTGTGTCTGTAGTATATATTAGTTAGATTTTGGCGGAACTAATTTTATTTTTGGTAGTCTGTGAATATTATTTTGGTTTTTATCAGGATTCTTTTTTCAGTGTTACTACTGTAGAAAACCATTTTATCATTTTCTTCTTTTGGTTGCTACTATAGTCATTTTTATCACTCTCTTGTATGTTAATTACTTGATCAATGTTTGTGAGAAATTAAATAATATTAAAACCAATTACAAAACATCAGGATTTTATAAAATGTATTGGCTCTCGTTGTAGTACATTTACCCAATAGCCATAACCTTGTCTTGCTGTTTGTAGGAAAATAGTTATTGATTGTTTATAGGGTTCTGTAACTCAAAAGGAAAAATTACGGAACCCTTATAGGATCATTACGTTGCCGTTGTTATAAGGACCTGGCCAACGGATTATACCGCAAAATTAAGGTTTTAATTGAAAGTTTGCACGGGACCCTCGGTGCTTGAATGCTACTCGTACTTGACCACTTTATTGTTTGATAAGATCAATAGAATATATAATAGAAATTGAATAGATCAGTCTTAAAATTATTCTTGCAATCAAAGTGTCCGTATCATTTTTTTTTTCGCTAAAACATTATATACTTTAGTTGTTATCAGATCTAATACTGTCAGAGTGTACTTACTTTACAAACTGATATACTTACTATCTGAAGGCAATTTTTTTTAATAGTTCCTGGATATTGGACCAATAAAATTTACTTAGGAGTTCTAGGATTGAACCTTCCTAATAGAGAAACAAAGACGAACTAAGTAGGGACGTAGGCCATAAAGTTTCCCGCTGACAAAGTATTACAGTACCGTTAATATTTAAACAGAAAGTGCGTTCCCAGGCCGCCCTAAGTGGCCTTCGGAGCGCCCTATGTAGTAAGTACCATGGTAATGCGGAATAACGATTGTACAGATGGATATTTGCATACTATTTTCTTTAACGCTGCGGCTGTATTTGTAGCTGTATAAATTTGTCGTAATGTACATACATATCTCAGGTAAATTAAAAACTTTTCAGTTTATGTGTATAATTTTCTAGCGACCGCTTTGCGGTTTTGATAAGTAGACCACTAATATTGAAAGAATTTTTGAAATCCATCCTGAGATTGGCGCGTTTAACCCTTAGAGCATTTAACCTATGGAGAAGGCAAAACTATGCGTTCCCCTCAGCAATAATTTGTGGCCCTATGACCATTTACGTTATATAAAACTAATTCGTGAACGGTCGGCGCTATTTTGTGTCAATAGTCGTTTATAGGCGCTCGCAAAAAATTGTGAATTGTGCTGTTTCCAAGTTTAAGGTTTAACCACACAAACAAACAAACAAATCATTCTTCCACTTTATAATATTAGTATCAGTGCTATATTATTATATTATCTTAGATCTAAGTTTGCTTCCTAAAATGAGTTAGCGTATAGCTTAGTGCTTCCTGAAGTAGGCTAGGCCGTAGTGTGGTGACTAAAATCTGGCGGTTCAAGGTTCAATTGACTTTGACATTTGCAATGTTGTTAAGATATATTTTCTGTAGTCTCGTAATTGTGTAGGTACCTACGGCGCCTGCGCCCACGCTCGCTTCTCACTCGACCACGTTACTGGCACACTGGCACGGCTCGTACATTCATTAACTAATAATACTCCCAAATACCTTACCTTGTTTCGCTTGGAACAAGTGAGGATTTTTTCTCTTAGAATATACAGTTATTATAACTAACAAGCCATCAGGAATCTAGGCAGTAATTCTTGGAAGTAACTTGGTAACTTAAGCGATAATAATGCTATAGATTGCCTGAAAGCGTTAAGTAGAGACGAAGATGTCATGGCTCAGAAACATCAAGAGTGGACGAGAGTTATCAGTATATCAGTCGAACAATTATTCAGACTAGCTCTGAATAAAACTGAAGGAGCTGACTGCCAACATTCAGTAACGAATGGGCATATCAAGAAGAAAAAAGTCTTCTTAAAACCATTGCTGGTCTATATAACTTTTATTACGACAGTAAACAAATACCATTCGTATTGGTATTGGTATTAGTTTTTAGTATTAGATCGAAATAGATCCTCTTTATTTTCATCTACCATTGTCTAACTGTATGTAGGTTAGGTTCGATATTTACGTCATCGCCTCCTGTTCTCGACGTCGGAGGAGCACTAGTGCACCTCGCGGAACGCACCTACTGACCGGACTGTATCGCTTTTTAACCTCCTACGCAAAACGAGGGGTGTTATAAGTTTGACGTGTGTCTCATTCATTCTGTTTGTGGCACGGGTGAACCGATTTGGAATTGGATTTTTTTTTGTTAGAAAGGTGACTTCATCGGGAGTGTTCTTAGCTAAGTTTTGATCTCCGACGCAAAAAGAGGGGTTAATTTGACGTATTTTGTTATATTGTATCGGAGTTTCTTAAATTTTGAATTTAATTAAGTACTTGTTAGCGCCTTCGTTGCTCAGCATTCATATGTTAGCATTTTTAGGAATATTTTTTTAATAATAGCTTGTTATATGTATGTCCCATTGCTGAGCAAAAGCCTCCCATTTCCGCTTCCACCATTCCCTGTTTATTGCAACTTACTGCTAAACCGTAACCATCTCTCTGATGTCTATTTTTAGGAATAATAAGAATGTAAATGCCTCTATAAAAAAATATTTTGTAATTGATGTACATTCCAAGCTCACTGCACGCCTTGGGCAACTGTTAGTGCAGTGAGTAACATAATAAATAAATTTAATTATTTAAGTGCCAATTTAATTTTAATTGTATTTTATTTTAATTTAAGTTTGTATTGTGTTTTGTTTCTTTTGAAGATGNNGTACCCGCAGAAAACCAGCGTTGTGGCTTAGCCATGGCACATGCTTAGCGGGGGCCATTTTGGTGTAATAGACCAAATAAACGTTTTTTCATTATTTCTTTCTAAATCATGCAAGTCCTTTTTATTTTTTGCCATATCGAAAAAGCGAAAGTATAGTACGAATTTATTATTTGGAAAAATGATGATTAATATTGACGGTTCGAGCAAATTTTGCCATTAAAAACAACACGGTAGATGTCATCATCCTATCCCACTTCTTTATTGAAATCAGAAGTGGATTTGACGGGCTGTCATCTGAAGAACTTTCTAATTATATGAAATTCTCGTTAAACTATAAATAACTTAGTAATAATTGTTTCCCAAATCCTGTTGTTACTATGGGCAAGGTATTCAGGTATCCTAAAAAGTTACCTTAGAATTGGGAGTTTTCTATACAGAAACAGAAAATCGTTTTAAAATTAAAATATTTATTCAGAATTTAGACCTTCACTGGTACATTTTCACATCGATATTTAATCAAGTTACAGACTATCAGAATTTCGGAACGACAACAGCTGAGAAGAAACTCAAGCAGTCTTGGTCCCTATCATGCCAGGTCCTGATTTTCCATTTAATCTTTGTTGTTGGTTTTAATTGGTATAATAGTCAAAATTTAATAAAATAAAAAAAACTTATGCCTGAGATTGAGTGACAATTTTTTTTAAAAAATCTGAAAGGGATCTATACAGTTGTGGGAATCGAGCAGACCAGTCTTCTGGCATCACCCGTCCCCATTTTTCAGCAGTATTATCATAATAAAGCTTCACGTGACATCTCTCATCCTTGCTTCGAAGATTTGCTGTTAACAAATATAAATTTATGTACGTATCGTATTATATATTAGAGTTGTATATGCAGACATAGTTGCATTCACATAATTATAATTTGGCATGTATTATATATATCTACATGAAGAAAGACCATGGCACTGTTATTTTAAGCCTTCGAGTCTCAAAAGATTTAACTCTGTCTACCCCATAAGGGTTAAAGACATGATACTGTACCTGTAAGAAATTTAAGCGTTTCTTAGCTTGGAAATTATTGTATTCAATATTTAGACGTACATTTAAAAATTTCTGTTCTTAAAACAGCAGTTCAGCGGGGCAGACGCTACTCGCCACTTCGAGACACAGGTTTACGCCTAGTTCGATGGTGGGTTGTCTGAAGGATTGCCCCGAAAATGCTCCCTTGTCTATTCTGTACCTAAATTGTAGAAACTAATAAAATTATTTTATTTTTAACTTTATACCACATACGACCACACTGTGGAACGAACTGCCTGCAGCGGTATTTCCGGACCAATACGACATCGGAACCTTCAAGAAAAGAGCGTATAAATCCCTTAAAGGCTGGCAACGCTTCTGTGACCACCCCGGGTGTTGCAGGTGGTATGGGTAGCGGTGATCATTTAACATTAGGTGACCCGCCTGCTCGTTTGCCTCCCACTTTCATAAAAAAATTGCAAACGGGTGACGCCTCAAGATTGACACAATTGACGCAATTTTACCATTATTATCATAACACATTATGATTATAACAATCCGTGTAAGGTAACTTGACAGTTGACATACAATACTCGTAGTACAACTTCAAGTAAAATATATTATTACATAAACAAAAGGTAAAAAATGGTAGTGATCAATCGACTACAGCCCACAAATAGACGCTTTGTTTACAAGTTCAATATAGCAATAAGTCGGTGTTTTATGAATGGACGCCCGCCGGCTCGGTTATTATATGTGCATACGTTACGATAGATACATATTTTGCATTCGAACAGCTGATTTCCACTGTTGCCGATGTATTTTTATCTAGACGTCCACTGTCAAGTCGATTTTTTGTCGTTTGTGTTGTGAACGACTTGTCGTTGTTTGAATTTTAACACGTTATGCGATTTGAATTTTCATGATCGTTGAACTTTGAACCAGTTACTAGGTTATTTTTATTCGAAAATTGTAACCAAATTTTTCGGGCAAAAATGGCAAAAAGGAAACCCTATTTTTGTTATTGTCGTGTCATTCATTCGGATATTCCCAAGATAGCATAACGAGAGTAAATGTTTGTATAAGTTAATTACTTTACTACGTTTCGTTTCATGCAGTAAACTTGAACTTTAGATTAGCTTAATAATCCGACTAGCTTATTCCCGCGACGTCGTCCGCGCTGTGTAACTACTATGTTCTAAGAAGCGTATCGAGATGAAACCAACGTATTTTAAGGTAAATACCTTCTCCAATATAACTGTGAAAACGGAATCACAATCCATCAAGTAGTTTTTGCGAGATGCGCGTACAAACATACAGGTAGTTTTAAAAATAATAATCGTTACGGCTTCTATAGGTCCTTAAAAGATCCTTTTCTACATTTTTTTTCTTAATATAGTTTTATTATATGTATAGACTATCGAACAAAGGCCCTAGCTATTATTATAAAAAAGACATCTATTAGGATTACTGATAAGTTGGTGGTGTTGGATTGATAGACATATGTATACGTCAATGTTTTTATATCCACTAGATCCTTCTCTTGTCATGATGACAAATATACATATACAGACATGTGCTGTGTGTTTTTCTAATTGTTTTTTAGATAGTTTTATATGTTTATGCTTTCACGATAGTCTGGACGCGAAAGAAAAACGTAGAATTTGTCAGCTGCTCTTCCCGCGCAGATTTTTTTAAGTGTCAAGAGAAAGGGCTTGAAACAGGAATTCTCATAGGCGATGGGATAGCAACCTGTCACTATATCGTGGTATGGAGCCACTACTTGTAGTGGTGTCGAGCCTGCTGCTTGCTTTGTTAGCCTGTAGCATGAATGGGCCGTTTCGTCCGGGGAAGTATCACACTCCCACAGAAGACCGACGCCTGAATGGCGACTATCAGCCACCATGCTCCGTCCGGTGAGTGGAAGAGCCGGAGGCCTAACTTCTTCGCTGAGGTTTTTTATAGGCCGGCGACGCTTATGTAACCCCGCGGGTGTTGTAGTTGTCTATGGGCGGCGGTGATCACTCGTGACCCGCCTGCTCGTTTGTCTCGCTCTGACATAAAAAAAAAAATCTCAATTCTACCAATAAGCCCACCATTTTACTAAGCGTGGCCTTCTAGTGTCGTGACTCTTGGCTCTGTCTACCCCGTAAGAGTATAAAGACGTGATACTGTATACAGATCTCATAAGAGGTTTTGTTCAGCAAAGTGTAATATATTAATGCACGATCTCTGATAAAAGTTTTAAATTGTCAAACAACTAGACCGCCGCTGAGCAGCGTAACAATATTATTCGCGTATGTTTATTTTATGAATCGTCTCGTTTTGTTTACTTTTTTTCATACACATGCCCCAATTTGGCATTCATTTATTCACAGCCTTTCAATAAAATTACACGTGTTTACAATCGACGTGGAGTAATAGCTTTGCTTTGTGAAGTGGTTTACTGTTCTTTAATGGTCAAGATCCAGATTCATGTTCATTTTATTTATCAACAACTGGTGTATTGTTAGTTTATAGTTTAAAAACTCGCATTTTTTTATGTCATGTTATGGGTGGCAAACGAGCCTACAATTTAATTAATTTGAAATTAGTTGCAAAAACCAATCATAGATTGCCGATGGATTTATGACTTTTCTATGTAAGAGGGAGGCAAAAGGGCAGACAGGTCACGTGATGTTAAGTGATCACCGCTGCCCATTGACAACTGCAAAGAAGCATTACCGGCCTATAAAAAACCGTAAAAAAAAAGTTGTGCCTCCAGCTCCCCCACTCACCGGACGGAGCATGACGGGTGATAGCCGACATTCGGGCATCGGTCTTCTGTGGGAGTGTGGTACTTCATCGGACGAGCTGGCCCATGCTGCAGGCTCATACCACTAGTAGTTTTTCAATTATGCATAATTAGCGGAATTTATTTCATATTTTTTTTTCTCACAGGGTATTTTTGTACAACAGGTAACAACACATTTAAAGTATCCAATTTTTTTTTTCAAATTCATCCCTGTTATATTACCATAGCATAGAATCCTGTGCAGGGCAACTTGACATGCAGGTGACTGTACCGAAATTTTCATGTTGAGGTGAAATGGTTGTTGTCAGATAATTAAAACTAACTTGCTTTGCTCGTGCAGTTCAGCTATAGCAGTCATTAAAATAGTATAGTTTGTTGAAAATTTGATCTCTATAATTAATCTACTGTAGTCTTTAGTTGTATACGCGATACTAAAATATTGTTTTTCACTTAATACACTACACAGAAAGGTATTTGGGACGCACAGTTAAGAACGCAACTTGTAGCTGCCACCCAGTTATCCCAAGTGTAGATGTTTGGCACCCAGGGTATACGAACAGATGTGCTATTGTTGTGGAAAGAGACCGCACGATTTATTAGCCGTCGGGAATTGCACACCTGGTCAGGCTTTCTTCACTACGTTAAAAACGAATGTGCTAGGAAGATCTTATGTCAGGCTCGTTGAGTCGATCAATCGTTAATTATTTGTGTGATGATGACATTTGGTACATTCACGTTATAGTGGCAAACTTTTACCCCGTCTCTTCGCATTGGCTTTTTAATCATATATATAATTCTGATGAGGTCATAAATGTCTTTTGGTTTTTGGCCACGTTTTGGGTCAACACAAAAAGTCATCAATATCAACGAATTTTACAGTTTTCAATGCTAGTTTGAAAACGATAGAAAAAAGAAGAATGTTTCACATGCATCTCTTCCTGCGCAGATTGTAAAAGTTAATCCAGGGAAAGGGTATAAAATGGGAATTCTCATAGGCGATGGTCCAGCGATCTAACACTATATTTGTACTCCATTCCATCTATTTATTTATTAATAATTATAAAATAGTTTCACTAATTGGCTCTGTCTACTCAGTATTGGATAAAGACGTAATTCTATAATGTACATTTCAATTCTTTTGTTGTTAGTAAATTCAACCGTATCGTAGGCAATATAGAGAGGTGTTGGTAAACTTTTGAACGCAGCCCACTGTACGTTTAATATTTCCTTATGGCCGTTCCTAATTGCCGCTAGGTCTAATAAAGATTAAGTTGTTTCAACGTTCGCCTGTTTATTTCCTTCGACTGTCACATTAAGCAGCCACTTGACATTTTACACAAAGGCAAATAAAACTTTAGACTGAGTCGAAATAAGTGACAATTTCTATATAATAAAATAATAGATTAGAACGATGTGTCTCTATATCTGTCTTTATAAGATTAATCTTAATTTTTATGAAAGTGGGAGGCAAACGAGCAGGCGTGATGTTAAGTGATCACCGCCGCCCATAGACACCTGCAACACCCAAGGGATCACAGAAACGTTGCCGGCCTTTCAGGGATATATACATATATATGTGTGTTTACATCAAAACTCAATATTTTATTGCATTCCATGACGTTGACACGATGTTATAATTTATAAAAAAAACATTTATGGACCCTGTCGGGCACAACGACATTGTTAGATAAGAGGAGGTCGCACTCAAATTATAAATTGCACACGATTTCATTCAAATTCTGATGTATAACTTATATTACTGTAAAGTTTCATCCAAATCCGTCTAGTAGATTTTTCGTGAAAGAGTAACAAACATACATCCATCCATCCATACATACATACATCCTCACAAACTTTCGCATTTATAATATAAGTATGATATTGTTTTCAAACTCTTTTTCTAGAAGTAGTAAGTCTCACTATAATGTATCACATTTTTTTAAACTCATCTAATACATAACTATGTATATCTATTTTACATTTTACGATCTCGTTGGCAATCTAATTAAGTCCTTGCTACTACATTATTTTTTATTTCTTCAAATTTATTTTTATTTGTATATTTTAATATTGTGAATGTAACATGTGATGTCAATATATGAATTATCTATGCATCTGTCTCTCTACCTTGAGTTCCTAGGTTCGATCTTCGGTCAGGTCTTGACGGAAAATTATCTTTCTGATTGGTCTGGGTCTTGGATGTTCATCTAAATTATTTAGGTACTTATAGTACCTAAGTTATATTATCGTTGAATTAATATTCCTTAATACAAGTCTCGAACTAAGTTTGGGGCTATCTTAATTTATATGATTTGTCCTATGATTATTTATTTATTGGAATAACTACGTCAATTTGTATTGTTATTTTTATATGGTGTTCCTGAAATAAAAAAACCATTCATTTTTGTGTCGCTGAAAGCTGTACAGTGTAAAAATTCCTTTTAAACTAAACGAAAAATCTAGAAATTGTGGTCCAAAAATGGCGGACTTTCTAGCATGACGCAATGGCATCACAAGGTTGTGGCGCCCGCCATTCAAGGACGAAAAGATCGAATGCCTCAGCTAGGATCCGCAAAAATTTTGTTTTACGTTGACGGTAGATATTTCAGAAATAAAGTGTACGAAATGTTTCTGGTAAATGTGCCTGACGTCATTTTATAGAACTTTCTTTTTACCTGACTGCGGCAGATGTATGTATGTAGATTTCTATGTTCCCTCCTAGGGCCTAAACGAATTGAAGGATTTAAACATATGATCATTGGATTCGTGATGACAGTGCGAGTGACACTGGGTACATAAACAATATAAAAAATGCAAAATGGCTAATGTCTAACGTCATAAAATTAGGATGAAAATTTTTTTGCCCTCCAAACCCAAAAGGCAATAGTATGTTGATTTCTATGTTCCCTCCTAGGGCCTCAACGGCTTGAAGGATTTAAACATATGAGGTATCATTGGATTCGTCATGACAGTACGAGTGACTCTACATAAAAAATATAAAAAATGCAAAATGGCTAATGTATGACGTCATAAAGTTAGGATGAAAAAACTTTTCTCCTCCAAACCCATCGAGTGGGTTATCAAAATGAAGAGTTTTCAATAGCGATTCTAAATATATCATGCTATTTTTATTAGACTTTTCATACTAAAAAGTATAATTTGGTAGATACAACGATGTCTCGTAGATTTGTTTGTCCCGCCTGCAATTATTTAAAATATATACATTGTGTATTGCATACGATTTAACTAAATTGTAAAGCTTGTTTTACTCTTTTTAATCAGTCATTAGCATTTGCAGGCGGGGTTTTTTGACCCAGGCCAATAAGAAAAATATGTTTTCTCTTGGTACATTAGCAAGGAGCAAGGACCACTGCGCAACAAGGTCGTCATATTCGCGCGATCTAAGCCGCGTCAGCCGTATGTGCTATAACTAGCTTTTCCCGCGGGTACGCTCGCGTTCCATCATTCCCGATCCCGTGGGAATTTTGCGCAATCTCAGCGAGAACCTTTGTCCTAGATGGAAACCGGATTTTAAATATTAAATTTAAGAACCCTAGAATTTATAGTTTCTGTGATTTCGTGATGAGTAGTTCTTGTAATATATGTATAATAATGAAAATGGATTATAATCACTAACTTTTCCAGGGAGGAGGGCGAAGAGAAGCCGAAGCCGACAGAAAACCAGGACGACGGGTACGAGACGAGCAACAGCGGCGAGGCGGCGCGCCGCAAGCCCTCCAGCGCGGAGGGCTCGCCCGCGCCGCCCGCGGAGCCCTCCCCGCCCCCCGACCCCCCGTACGAGCCCCTCCTCCGCCACTACACCGAGCCAGACGAATCGTATCGCCACTTCGAGCCCCCGGCTCCCCCGCCCCCCCAGCAACCGCCACAACAGGAATACCAGCACTTCTCGTTCCCGAAATACAATGACCCGTACGCGTTTAAACGGGAGTCAGACGCGCCCTACGACATGAGCCAGCACCATCATCACCAGCAGCATTATGGACCTCCGAAAGATAGGTTTGTATGCTTTATAACAGAAATCCGATGTCATAATAGGTATGTCGATAATAGGTATGTACGCATATGCGTAAAAATATGTGCCGTTCGGAGTATCAAACCACAACTGGGATTCAACTCGAAAGAAATGAATGAGCGTTTTCACTAGCTACCATTCTGGTCTTTTTTACTTGTTTCCCACGCAGATTGTGAATGTCAATCAAGGGAAAAGCCTTAGAAACATTCATTCTCATAAGCGATGGCCTAGCAATTTGTCACAATATCTGAGTCTTCATTCCATCAATAAGCCCACCATTTTGCTAAGCATGGCGTTCGAGTCTTGCGACTCTCAGCTCTGTCTATCCCGTAAGGGATAAATACTTGATACTGTGTTTTACTCTAGCAAACGTCGCAGGGCGCTGTTGGACGCATAGTGCACAAAACCATTGTGGAAGTCCATGGGGGAGGCTTACGTCCAGCAGTGGAAATCGATTGATTAATGATGAGTAAAATCGATGTCATCTTAAGTCAATCGAAATAATAAGGATCTAGCACTTTTCTATCGTCAATTTGGTTAAGGTCAATTAATTTGAACTTTTGACCTCAATTTCAACCGCTGGAAAGCAGCGATGCCATGCTAACCTAAATCTTTTCTAACAGGGAAGACATGTACAATGGAATCAAAAGAGAATGCGACGACCCGTACTCGTTTGTGGAAGAGGAAGCGATGTGCGCGATGCTCGGTCAACCGCAGCCGCACCACCAGATGGCGCACCCCCACCACGACCACCAGATGCACCACCCCCACCAGCACCCGCACATGATGCACCCACAGCAGATGATGCTTAATCAGCCCAAGAAGAGAGGGAGAAAGAAGAAGATCAAGGATGAGAATGGGTGAGTTTATTTTTGTTGATTACTATTATACTTATTGAAGAGTTATCCCCGGTGCATTCTCAGCGGTGACGATTCAAAGCCCGGTGTCAGTTTCATAAACTAGGATATTCTTGTTCATTAATTAACTGTAATTTACGGCAAACATCATCAGATAGTGAACGGAGGTCAAATCAGTCGAACAATTATTCAGATTAGCTTTGTATAAAACTGAATATCAGGAGCTGACTGCCAACATTCAGTAATTAATTAGCACATAAAAACGAAATATTTGCCATTTTATTACATACATTATGATTGCTCGATTACAATCATGACCCGGTTTTTTTTTCATTGAGCATTGATTTGAGTTTTTTTTTATGTCAGAGGGAGGCAATCGAGGAGGCAAGTCACGAGATGTTAAGTGATCACCGCCGCCCATAGACAACTGCAACACCCGCAGGGTTGCCGGTTACAGAAGCGTTGCCGGCCTGTAAAAAACCTTTTTTAGAAGTTGGGCCCCCGGCTCTACCACTCACCGAATGGCTGACAACCGCCATTCATTTGTGTACCTTATTATATAGAAACATAAAAATAATTAAATAGATAAATCAAAGTACTTCTGACATAATAGGATCCAAAATGCTAGGTTTTCTTTTAGTTTATCTTTTCAACTGTATTCGTTCAGAAATACTGGTAGTCGCCAGCTTGATTCACATAGGTATAATATTTTATTAATTGCTGACGTGAAAAAACGTCTTTGAAGATCTAATTACTAAATAAAGATATTGATTTTGATTTGATAAGGAAGCAAAATTTTTAAAGGTTTAATTCGCTTCTGTTTTGCAGTTGTCTATAGGCGGCGATGGTCACTTAACATCACGTGACCGGCCTGCTCGTTTGCCTCCCTCTTACATAACTACTACATTTAAAGCAAATAAATAAAATTTCATTTCATTTTCATTTCATTTCATAAAAAGAAAAACTATGGAAAATCTTAATTCTTAAATTGTGCCTTTAACATCTTGTAAAGAAGGTTGATTAGACGTTAACTGTACGGCTTGCATCCTTCAAATTAAAATTCATTAATCAACTGCGCGTTTTTGGAAAAATACAGACATACGACGAACCGATCCTATAAGAGTTGCAATTTTTTTCTTTCTGAGGTACGAACCAAAAAAAAATCATTATTATACTAGCATTGGCTTAGCGACTCCCAAACCTATTAAAACTTAAATAAGTGGTCAGTTGAACCTAAGACTTTAAATCCTTGATGTGTGCAAAACTACCGCACTTGCTGTAGAGGGTTTAATAGTAGGTAACATTGTTGCGTCGCGTATCTGGTCGACCTTCCGCGAACAGCTTCGCACATCACAGTGATTTAGTCTGTTTTATAGATATAAAATAACATAGCAATGTCTGTCGGTAACTCCAAAAATCTAAAAAATTCATTTGCATAGTGTTATTGACCCGTTTTCAATAACTACCAATATTTTTAAAATTGTTGCCTGTTGATGGACGATGCAGACGCGCGCGAAATGTAATAGATACATTTACATTTAAAAAAACACTCAACACTAGCAAATATAAGATTTAAATTAGTTTAATTCCCACAAAGTAGGAAAGGAAAATGAGAGTTATGTGATTTTGATAAAGTTTTCACTGTATGGTCAAAAAAGTTTTATACTTTAGTATTCAGGCTTCTTCTTGCCATTGAAAATATTAAGGGTTCTTTCGTAAAACTTAAAAATATCAAACTATACATATAATAAAATTGTAACTTAGCTATGTCTGTACATGGGAGATATTTAAGAATAAAATATATAGGGGCTCTTTATAGGACCTATCGAAGCCAAAATTATTGTTTTTAGAATTTTTTGTCTGTCTGTCTGTATGTTTGTACGCGCATCACACAAAAACTACCGAACAGATCTGGATGAAATTTGGCACAGCGATGGGCTATGACCTAGATTAAAACATAAGGTACTTTTTATCCCGGAAAAATGTTCCCGAGGAATATAATTTATAGTAGGTAACCGCTGGACGAAGTCGCGGGCATTAGCTAGTCTTTTATAAATTAATCCCCTTCTTTTATCCGTGCGTCATCCCGGTTGCCCGGGGTCCGCTATCTAAACTACGATATTTAGTGGGTTGACTGGTTTAATTAATCCCCTTATGAGAGGATATATGATTACTTCGTACTACTACAATTATATCCCTTGGGAACCGTACGTTTTTCCAGGATAAACAGTAGCCTATCTTTTATTCTAGGTCATCGTCCATCGCTGTGCCAAATTTCATCCAGATCCGTTCGGTAGTTTTTGTGTTATGCGTGTATAAACATCCAGACAGACAGACAGACAAAAATTCTAAAAACAATGGTTTTTTGGCCTTATATGAGCCCCTATATTTTTTTTTCTTAAATATCTCCCATGTACAGACATAGTTTAGTTACAATTTTATTATATGTATAGATATGAAGTTAAACGTGGACGAATTTGCTAGCATAAGCTAATACGGATTTGACAATTTAAGATTCTACGCGTACAAATTTCGAGCAACAGGTTCGTACACGAGTGTATGTGATATGTGTATGTTTACCTCATACGAACGCATGTAGGTCAGTGTTGCCAAACATACGGCAATTGCCGTATCGTACGGCAATCAGGCTCTAAAAAGAAGATTGTACGGCATACAACCGAGTGAGCATTACCGTAGGTACGCTAAAATACGGCAATCACGGCACCACAAAAAGAAAAACAAAACCGTCTTATGATAGCCGAAATGAAAAACCCGCCATCAAATCTTAAAAAAATGGTTACTTGGTGGTCAGTTCCCCTAATAAAAACCTCATCCGGGAATTAAACATGCCTTACAATAGTTCACCTAAAAAAAGGTCATTCGGACATTAAACATGCAATATATATTATAAAAAAAAGTTCATTTAAACCATGTACGGCACTTTTTTTAATGATTTTTTCAATTTTTTCCTTTGTGCACGGCAAACTAATATATGGTCAGCGGCAATACTAATGTAGGTATATTCACGCAGCCGTGTCGATGGCGGAGTGATGAATCATACAAACATACAAATGTACGAGTGCGGAAATGTCGTGATAGGAGCGCTGGCTCAAGGACCCCAGACTAGTGAACAAGGTTTACTTCGAAACTATATTTTTCAACATAGATAAAGTTACCTAAATGTAATTTATATAATATATTTAAAGGCCGGCAACGCTTCTGTGACTCACGAGTGTTGCAGGTGTCTATGGGCGGCGGTGATCACTTAACACGTTATCCGCCTGCTAGTTTGCCTCCCTCTTTTATAACAAAAAAAAATTTGAACTATGGGAATTTCGGCGAGGTTTTTTTTTTACCGACTACTGGATAATGGCCCCCCAATCTGCTTCCATATGTCTTGTCAATCTTGCTAGAATGAGTAGCTATAAATAAAAATATGTATTTCAGTTGTATTATCATGGGATATTAGACTACTTTTCATAATAAACGTAAAAAACAATAAAATTTTTTAAATATTTATGCTACGCCCTGTATTAGTACACTTTTTACCCCCGACGCAAAAAGAGGGGTGTTCTAAGTTTGACATGTGTGTGTGTATCATTCTGTCTGTGGTATCATATCTCCCAAACAGACGAACCGATTTGGATTATAATATTATTTTGTTAGAAAAATGATTAATTGAAAGTATTCTTAGCTATGTATTAACCCCCTACGCAAAAAGAGGGGTAAGTTTGACGTGTGTCTTGTTATACTGTGACGGGGTTTTTTAAAAATCTATACTAATATTATAAAGAGGTAAAATTAGTAACTTTGTTTGTTTGTTAGGAATTATTTTGGGAAATACTGAACCGATCATGATAATTCTTTCACAATCAGAAAGCTACATTATTCAGGAGTGCTATAGACCATATTTTAACGCCCAACGAAGTGGGCACGGGTCAGATAGTTTTTAATATTTCTTGTTAGTTACTACTTTTTAAGGAACGTTGAGCAAATCCGCTTGGAAACAAAACGTTTTGTAATTTTCCTTAATAAAATGTCACTGTGGTGTTTTCCTGCTAATATTAGGTTCATGTAGTTGGAGCTGTTGCAGTCAAAACTCTTAACCAGTCAAAAGTACTATTGACTAGAAAAATCAGTCAAAAGTACTTTGCAAAAAACTTTAACGTACTTTGTAAAACCGCAAATTTGCAGTCAAAAGTACTAATAACCAAATTTTCAGTCAAAAGTATTATTGACATCTCAATATAAGTATTTTTAATTCTGAAATCCAAAACTAAACAAGGATAATTAATAAAAGCTGTATCATATAACCAAAGCTTTTTATACCAACATCGCCCTGGCAATATGCACAGAGCACATGCATGCAATTTTGGCGAGGATTAGTACAGTAATTACCGTGTACGCCAAAAAGCGTCCTGTTAAATATTTATCACGAAGCTTTTTATGTAGGCTTGATTTCGTTATTTGATTCCGAAAAATAGCAGGATTTTTATGTATTCTGTTTTAAGGATATCTATACATATACATAATAAAATTATAACTGAGCTATGTCTGTAAATGGGAGATATTTAAGAAAAATATATATATAGGGGCTCTTTATGGGGCCTGTAGAAGCCAAAACCATTGTTTTTAGAATTTTTGTCTGTATGTTTGTACTCGCATCACACAAAAACTACCGAACGGATCTGGATGAAATTTGGCTCAGCGATGGACGACGACCTAGAATAAAAGATAGGCTACTGTGTATCCCGGAAAAGTGTACGGTTCTCGAGGGATATAATTTATTATAGTAGTACTAAGTAATCAACGCGGATGAAGTCGCGGGCATTAGCTAGTCTACTAATACGTATATTATGATTTTCCTCTGTTTGACTGCTTAAATACTAAAACAAAAGTGATCTTTTAGCTTGATATATGTAATAAAGACGAGGAAAGGTAGGCGTTTATAATATTCTCGGAATATTTAGTTATATATTCACTTTGAAAATAAATCATTAAATTTAAATAAACCAAATATTTATGTAGCATAAAGCAAACGCGATTTTTCTTGTCGTTTTTAGGGTTTCATTGCCATATGGACGTCGGAAACTGAACCCTTTAAGTTTCATCATAGCTATAAATCAAAAATCAAAATCGTTATTATGATATTAGACCTTTTTCAGTAAGCATTTAATATAAATACTTCAAGCTACAAACTACCAGCATTTCGAAACATCTCGTGCGCAAGACGACTCGCACTGGTCAGATTTTATTTGTGAGACGTTCGTTCCTCTAAAGAGTAAAGCTAGCACCTTTCCTTTTTAAACTTCTATCTAGAGTCTAGACTAAACGATATTAACTATAAAGCTAATTTGACTACCTTTGGAAAAGCTAACTAAAACGCCATTATTTATACGTACCGACTAGTATTATATATTTATATATAGAGATAGATCGGTATCGAACCCGCTTGGAGCTGCAGCACGCGGCGCGGTAGGGTCGCCACGCTGGCGGGAAATCCGGAATAGTTCTTGAATTTGTTTCATCTGTATACTATTTTTGAAGCACTTTCTATTAAAGGTAATGTGAAATAATAATTGAGGCTATGATTAGGTGGGTTTGTTGCTCGCTTCAGGGTCTTAATTACTGAAATTTTATATGCGTTGTACAATATTGTCTAAACTAAAAGTATATGTACATACATATTTTTATCTTTGGCCTAACCTTAACATTATTCTTTGGTGAAAGTGGAAGCTTCTCTGGTTCTTCAGTTTGCGCCGTTTCCATTCTTTTTATTTTATCTTTATAAAATTTTTAAATTTTTCCTTATTTCCACCAACCTACCAAAGTTTTATATAATATTGGACGTATTTTGTATTAGTCTTATACTATCAAAATTAACAAATGTACGAATAAAGTACAACAAACTGTAAGCTCCACGTTTTCATAATTTTTCCTTCCGATAAAAACAAACAACATGGCCGCCGCACGCCGGTGACACAATTAGTGCGGGCGGCGACCCCGCGCCAGAATTAGCGTTCCGCACTCGCGACCCACTTGAAACGCACGGAACCCCGCTATGTGGACACACTACTCCATTTTCCTACTCGCGTAGCCCCAAAACAGGAGAAAAAAGAACACTAATTGATGGTTGAAAGTTTTACAGTTGTCATCCGAAAAAGTAGGCAGCGACTACATTCTTCCACTTACTACGGTTCTGACATACTTCTTTCGCTTCCTGTACATTCATTAATCTTTTCATACACGCTCGTCTGTTTCTTAACAGACGAGCGTATTTGAAAGATGATGAGTGTATGTACTTCTGTACTTCTGACCTGCCCTTTCTTTCATTTATGAACCATTATTATCCACTTAGATGTAATCATCGCAAAAGCACGCAAAACTGTCGACATTTACCATAATAACTGTCAATGTCAGTCACGTCATCTTAGTGACGTTATTTTTTATTCCTTTTAAAATGAAATCACCCGACACAAAGTAACAAAACACGTCAAACTTACCCCCCTTTTTGTGTTAAGGGTTAAAACATAACTAAGAACGTTCTCGATGAACTCACCTTTCTAACTAAAAGATAATTATCCAAATCGGTTCACTCGTTTAGGTGCTATGATACCACAGACATAATAACACGCATACACACACAAGTCAAACTTATAACAACCATCGTTTTGCCTCGGGAGTTAAAACATTATTGTTTTTTTATGTCAGAATTTCAGGTGAATTTATACATAGGATTAATTTATTAATCGATATTTGTATTTAACCAGTTAAATTGAATTTCGATGAGAGAACGATTTCTATGTCATCCTTTCGACAGATATGTATCAATGTCAAAAAATGAAATGTCAGTGTCAGAAATTGTCATTTACTTTCTGTACCTACATACCTATTTGTAAATTGTACATATGTGAATGTTTTCTTTCGTATTTTGTTGTGTTTATTGTGATTGGCAATTTGTGAATTGCGAAAGAAGACATATGAAATAATGACTTATTAAACTAATTTTTAATGCCTTTTATTCTTAAATAATCGACATAACGTTTTGTATTTTCTATGTATTTTTTTATTGCTTGGTCATTGTTGATCGATGTAAAAAATTACGCTCAGACATATCTTTATACGTTTTTAATGACGAAAAAATTTCATCCCTGTAACTTTGGGCCCAAGTTTCTATGGAGAGTGGAATTTCTCCTTTATACCAATACCATCTATTGCTCGTGGCTTCGCTTGCGTCAAATTTGAGGCGGTGAGGGAATAGATGAGAAAAAAGTACCTATCCTATGTCACTCTCCAGCCCTTCAAGCATCTCCACGTTAAAAAATCACATAAATATATAAATATGATCACCTCTTTTCCCATAGGGGTAGGCAGACTACATTCCACCACTTTTTCCACGCGATTTTCATTATTCCACATTTTTTTCATTTTTCCATGCGAGAAAAAATTACACGCATCCGTTACTCCGTTTTGACGTGGAATACGGACATAAAATGATCATACTTTCACATTTATTCTATTAGTATGGAAATATGGATTATAAAGCTCAAGATTTTGTTTGTTTGAACGCGTTAATCATGATAACTACTGGTCCGATTTGATAAATTCATCCAGTACTAGATAATCCATTTAGGCTACTTTTTATCCCCTAATTCTCACGTGAGCCTGCAGGACGTCGCTAGTGTTTTAGTCTTTTATAATAGAATGTAAATGTTGTGTTTCTACAGCTGTGTATGTGTAACACACACCTGTAAAGATTTTAGAAACTGGAAATACTTAGATTGCCTATTCACGGTAGACGTGATCGTATTTTTCAATCACTAGCCAGACGGAAATAAACTTGTTTCCTGTATTTAATGTACTATCCGGCAGTCAGACAGATTTCTGAGAAGCCTCCGTAGCATAATTTTGATTTACTTTGTACAAGACCCCAGATGGAGTCCATTATCAGCTCGCAAAAGATTAACAAAAGCCTTAATCTTCTCTTCTTATCTGAACTTCATCTTGGTTGCATCCTCAGCAGTGTCGCTTCAGAGCCTGGGGTCTGCAACCTAAAATAAGAGATTTGGTAAGTTTACTGGTTTTTACAAAGAGCGACTACCGTCTGACCTCTGCAACCCCAAGGGTAAACCAGAACCAATCGTAGGATAGGTTTATATAAACGCTAGATGGCGTTCAGAACCCACAGCTTAATGTGCATTCCGAATCATCTTTCTTTTTGGATAATCACTGATCAAACCTGAAATATCCTGACTAAACGTTTTTCACATAGTTACCTCTGTAGAATTCAAACTCACAACCTCCGCACACACACACACACACACACAACAAAACAAGACATACGCCTTGACCACTGGAATACGGAGGCAGTCAAAGCCTTAAAGCCATCTTCCCACCATCTACAAATTGCCTTGCTTTCGTTTAAGGGTCAGTAGCCGGCAGCCCGATAAAATTAACAGAAACCTCCATAGCGAAATCGTGATTCTTTGTGGAAAACACCAGGTGGCGACTGTCACCAGGTCGCTGATGGGAAAAAAACTGCGTGACATAATCTCTTCACAGTCCTCATGCTCTGAACGGCTTCCCGCCGGGTTTGCACTCGTCCGCGTCGGCAAATCTAATAACAGTTGGTAATTGTACGTCTTTTTGTGCTTTTCCACGCGGGAGACTACCGCTGTTTACTGACCTTTTGAATCGAAGATGGCGATCGATTGAAAATGAACAGTCAAGCGCGAGTTGAAATCGCAATGGGTTCCGTACTCTGATTATATACACTACATACAGGTCTAAGCTATCTTTCTTCGACATCTAGAGCAAACTACTTAGCTGTGAAGGTCGGACAAACAGACGCGCTAATGATGTTAAAAGTGTACCGGTTGTTTTTCCTTTTGAGGTACGGAACCTTTAAAAATATCTTGCAATTGGAACTAATGTTATCCATTCATGTCTAGGTAGGAAAATCAATACTTAAAGTCTAATCCCCTATACTTTTGTTTGAGAGTTAAGGGAGTCGATTAACCCATACTAGTACGTGTTGTCGCTCAACGGCGTTTCGTGACGTACATGTTTATAATCTTACTGTAAAGAGTAATTTCTTTAAACTTCGTCTCTTTTTCACTTTTTACGTGATTTCTTCCTATTTTGCAATCCTGGAATTCATATGTTACGTACTCATTCCTTATAGTACCTTCGGTTTCGTGACTTCATCTTTATAAATACATGCAAACTACATCTTGATTGATAAAAACAGGAATAGTTATTTCGCTAGATAGAACGTTATTTGTAGATGATTAGACCTTGGTTGTAAAAGCTACTAGGCGCTTAGGTAAGCCCAAAAACTTCCTGCCAAATGGATAATTATTTTTAGCAAACCAACCACAGATACGAATTTTAGACTGTCTGTTAATCTCCTTATCAGTATGTCGTCGATATGTTTCATATTGCGTTGTTTTTAGTACTTGTTGATATTCTAGCGTTAATTCCAAGCGGTGATTTCTTTTTTTCATTTATTTGTCGACGCTATTTTGATGGTTAATTTGAAGGCTTTCCAGTGCGTGACAATTCTCGTAAGAGGTCAACTTCCACTCGGCTCCCTACTGAGTTGTTGCTGGTCTGTCGGAATCGAATTTATCAGCAGTGGTAATTGTCCCCCTTTTTGTGCAAGCATGGCTTCGATGACACGCTGGGTATATAGTTTAAATTATAACAGTTCGTTTACATCTAAAGGTTTTCATCAGTTTATTTGGAATGGAATGTATGACGATTACTTACGATGACAATTATAGTCTTGATTCTGATGCTGGATCCATAAAATTCCGTTTCACAGTCGTAACAGTTAATCCCAATAACGCAAATTCTAAACCTGGTAAGGATCCCGATATAGGCCTTTCTGCAATTTTGGTATTAACGGTTCCATTATATGTGGTCTATATTTTTTAAAAATATTTTCAAAAGAAAGTAAATTAATTGAATTATGATCTATTTATATACCTATATCAAAGCGAAAACTCTAACTCATCACGATATCCCAGCAAATATAATTTCTAGGGCTCTTAAATTATACATACGGGTTCCTTTTAGATAGTAGGTGCTTGCTACTACTGGATTATGTAAAATTCCTATGGGATCGGGAATTATCGGACGCGAGCGTTGCCGCGGGAAATAAACATATTAGTAGTTCCAAATATTCCTTTTAAAATAAGTCTTTTCGCTTTGAATCTGTATGCACGATATATTTATAGTTGACATTCGCGTCATCAAAACTTGGCCTCGATAATATTCCGTCACACATTTTTACTATAACAAAGCGACGCTATGCTCTTTTAGCCGATTTGAGCGTCCAAGAGGTCACCGTGCAAGTCGTTTGGGCTATAAAGCTGTAAAATTGTTCATTGTGCTACGACTATTAATTTTGAATTTTCGCTTTTTGGGTTTCTATCTCAGCATGAAGCCCGCGCGACTTGGCCATTGTGCTGTGAAAAGTTTATTTGTAACTATTTCTTCAGTTTTGGTCCGTGGTTATTCTTCGCCGTATGATTTAATTTTTTAATTAATATGCTCTTGAGTATTTATTTGTTGAATGACATTGTGCCACATAACTTTTAAGATTTGAAGCAAAACGTTACAGGCGGTATTTCGTTGTCCTAATACTAATACCGTTTAAGCAACATAACAATCTGAATCATTTATTCGATCTAAATACAGTACATACATAGTCTTAATACATAAATTAATTTAATCTAAACTAATGCATGCAAATATTTAAAAACATTGATTGATGGCAATTCAAAGTTTACCGTCTCATGAGTTTAAAGCTGTTAAAAAAATTTGCTCGGTTTAATGCGCTAATATCAGAACCTGCTGCTCCGATTTGAAAATTCTTTCAGTTTTCGATTGTCCATTTACAGACGATGGCTATTTTCCCTGTAAATCCCACGGCATCTGGAGCATTGCAGTTAAAACTGCAGGTCGATCACTATTTAAAACGAATTAATTAATATTCATATAAAAATGGCTATTTATTTATTTATTTATTTTACCACCTCCGTGGTGTAATGCTTAACGTCCTTGACCGCTACTTAGGAGGTCCCGAGTTCGATCCCCGGTCAGGTCATGATGGGAAACGATCTGGGTGTTGCAGGTGTCTATGGGCGGCGGTGATTACTTAACATCACGTGAACCGCCTGCTCGTTTGCTTCCCTCTGTCATAAAAGAAAGATCTTTTTCTGACTGGCCTGGGACTGGATGTATTCTATATTTGTATTTATCAGTAAATACTGTAATCTTTGAATTAAAATCCCGTAACACAAGTCTCGAACTTGTGGCTAACTCGATCTGTGGGATTTGTCCGTATATATTTTTCATTTCTAATTTATCTAATTATTTTCCGTATATATGTATTTATTTTCTATATTAGTAGATTCTATATTATTATATATACTCATTAAAGGTTTTTCAGTTGCTTTTTGCGGGGAAATGTCGTAAGGTGTGCAAAACAAAACAGTGTGAGTGTGGTATTTAGATCATGTTCTTATCACTACGTCTACGAATATAGCGAGACCTATTTCCAGTAACGCGTGGCCGGGGTTTGATTCAAGGCGTCCTAATTCCTCAGTTTCATGACGTTAAATTGATCTTTGTCGACTTACATTTTTTTTTCGAGATTACTTTAACGAAACTTAGAAAGAAGTGGTATTCTGTAGCTTAAGATGTAAGATATTTATGCTGAGATATAAAAAAAACATTTGAGGGTCTACTTTCTAAAAAAAAAATGATTTTGAAGAGTAGTTGTATTTATTTATTTACTAGAGGCCGCCCGCGACTTCGTCCGCGTGGAAACCCTATAAAATTCAATAAGGAATCAATCCCGCGGGAACTCCGGGATCAAAAATAGCCTATATGTTATTCTAGGTCTTCAGCTACCTACATACCATCTTTTGACACGTTTCTAAAACCATTATCAAAATAATCTAACGTAATGCTATTTAACTTACAACCCTTATTTCACCCCTATGAGAATGCAATTTTCAAAA
>JADGIL010004358.1:0-14711 GCA_020352625.1 Cactoblastis cactorum | reverse complement strand
ACTGCCTTCCATTTTATATTACTAATTCACTATTTTAAATCACAAATCATTACACTACAAATATAGTTTGCAATAAAACAACAACGTCAACAACAAATCACGAGAGCTAGTGTCATATCTAGATCTAGGTCAAAATTTCTAGGTAATTGTTTATTAGTTGAAATTTATTCACACGTCCGACTATATCGACGGCAAAAGAAGCAATCATGAACACATTTTAATAAAATATTCACTTTGAGTCGTGAAATATCAATATATAAGGCAATGTAGTCAAAGCATCATATATGTATGTATGTAACGTAAAATATTTAATGAAAATTGTAAGTGTGAATGTATTTGCTGTTGGTAAAGGCTGGAAGTCTGTTAAAATATGAACGTGTAAATATTTATTCGCATAAAAATAACTGGCGAAATCCCCTGTGCATCCACTGGCTTCGCAGTTAAATGTAATTACTTTTTATATTCCCGTGATTCATTTTTTTTATACTGTGGGTTTCAAACTCAAAATTATTTTTTTAAAGGGTTTAAAGATCCTTTTTGAACTATTTTACGTTTCCTGTATTTAAAAGATTATCAAGGGCTCCTAAAATATTCTTAGTTCTCTCAATTACTAAATATTGTGTAAATGAAACGTTAACTTAGAATATTAATTTACATGAAAAATAAAATGTAGTTTGTTTAAATACAAATTCTGCCTTTATGTTTACCATAAAGATATTTTTTTTAAAAATTGCATAGCCACGAAATTAATACGTAATCAAAGTTTCTTTAAAATTGCCCAAATGCTTTCTTGTCGGCTTTTGTATTAAAATAAGATTGTTTTCCAACTTTTAAAGCAACTTTCGAGTATATTTTAAAACTCTACAAAATAAGTTCTTATTTCTTAAGTTCGTTTATATTTTTACGAGTTCGTTTATATTTTAAACACGAAAAATCTTCTTGGATCTTAAGAAAAATAAATGTTGGTTACTTTTCAATTTTATGTTTAAATTTTCCATAATGTATTTTTTACTTCAATACTCTTTATATTTAACATCTAACAAAATATATAAACTCAGTGAACGTATACTAAAATTAATATTTGATTGTTATAGTAATGTCTGAAATTTTTATATTTAATTAATTTTTTGGAATATATATAATATAGCCAGTTAAATCAACTGTAGTGAGGAGATAGATTTAGAGAGGGGCATTCGTAATATTTCTAAAAAAATCGCAAAGATCAAATTAATAAAAAGTAAAATTATTATGAACCTTTATTTTTTTAAATATTTTTGTTTATTATTTTACATTTTTTCAATAAATGAATTAATGAACCTATAAAGTAAGATAATACTGGCAAAGCCGGCTAGCTTTCGGCACTTGCACCTTATAATTTTGCCATTATACCACCCGTTGAAGTTTTGAGACGGGACGTGTCCGACGTCAGTGCCGTATGGATAGACTTGGCGCTAACTTTACGACCTTTGATGCAAAGTCTCAGACGCAAAGTTTAAATGTTGTATTAAACTTTGTGAAATAATTTCTTTGCAAATGTATGTATAAAGTTGTAATTGTATTATTATCGAGATAGCTAAATGAAGCTATGAATGATTAGTTTCTATGTCCATTCCTTAAAAAAATACTGGCATATAATTCCACAGGGTAATAATTAAACGTTAAGATAAAAAATAAGTACGAATATGACAATTAAATATGCGAAGTTTCCTTTTATTGACACTAAAAAATTATTTCTTTCCCAGCACTTTATAATTGATTTTAATTTTACTCTATACTTGTGTTGTAGACGTCCTTAAGCTACGGTAACCACTTATAAATAGGTGGGCTGCATGCCTGTTTGCTTGTTTGATTATATACCTAGTCCTGTTGAGCAGAAAAGAAGTTATGTAATGTACATATACGTTATTTACGATATATAATTGATCTTGACCAATCTAAGTTTCTATAGATTCGACTCTCCAACTTGTGCATAAATGTATTAACGAAACTCCGAGAAGTCTCGTGAATTCACTTTGCTAGAACTTCTATTCTGTTCAATTCTATGTATAGAATTACATTTCCAATTAGTTTTCATTTAAATATTAAAATTACATCTTACTTAATATTTTTATTAGATTAAATTAAAATCAATATTTTATACATACTCATAAAATAAGACTAATATTACCCTTAAATCAATCTTGTTATCTTGTTTATTTTGTGTGTTTTAGCCTTCGCGATGATTAAAACTTTGAATTGCACCGATAAGGCTGTTAACACAAATTAGTTATATATTGATGAAAACAAAGGTTAAAAATTGCATGGAAAAAGTTAACGCATAGAATAATTAATTAATTAAAATTATAAACCTATTTCTTGGAACTCCAAGAAACTGTGCTAAGCCAAGCTTGTATTACAGAAACTCAATTATATAAAGACTCTTTGATTACACATATCTGCCAATTAAGTGTTATTTGGATGTAGCAACATGCTTAATGTAGTGTAGGTATGTTCAGTTAATTGACCAATAGAAAATCTAAATTGAAACAGAATTGTGTAAAGTTGGTTTGTAGAAACCATTAATAATTTATTTTAAAGGCTTTAGTCAATACTTAAAGCTTTTTTCTAATATTATCCATCAAAACTTTACTTGTATAAACACTGAAAAAATATGGAAACAAGACTGTAGAATTTAGTCAATATTATAAAACAAAATGGAGGAAAGTTCAATTGCGCAAATGGAGTCTGACGTAATAAATAGTATTCGAATTCGAAAAGTCGAAATTGCATGGCCATTCTAGTTTCGCGGAAGCTCAGCATTATATGCTCAGCAAGGCTTAGCTGAGTTTGGACGTAACTTTTGAAGCTTAAGATCTCAGTTTTACTTTTGTTATATATAGGTATAATATAGAACCCTTTAAAGTATTTTCAAATCTTTGTTACTTGCAATTGATAATTTGAATTTAAAAAGTGTATTTGTTTTTGTAACCTCTGAACTAACATTACTAGCTGACTATCATGAAAGTTTGCATCCATTTTGTCTGGATTTCGATGTAATTATCATGATCCGAAAAGATTTAACAAGAAATTGAACGATACAGCTAGGGACCAAGATGCCGGAGGAATTATATGAAGCTTTTGTCCTACAGTGAAATACAAACGGCTATAAAAATTAAAATGAGAGTGTGGTCCTATTTCTTAATGCGAGGTAAAGTGAGAGAGAAACAAATTATTGTGGTGACACTTTACTTACGACTTTGGATATAAATAGTAGTGGCACGCTTGGTCTATTTAACTTCTATATAGGTTGGTATTTTATTTACTGGCTTCGTTTTTTACACAAAAGAAAAACGTTTGCCGATTCCTGAAATGGGACAAATGAAAATATTATTGGAAAAAGAAACTAATTTAAATAGGTTATTTTGGGAAGTAGGTAGTTCATTGATAATATACCTATTTAGAGAAATTGGAAAAATGTACTGTGTATTAAAGCATATATAACGTTACTTATATTACCTATGAATATTATTGTATCTTTAACTTAGAAGTACATAAAAGATTGATGTTGCACTGATAAAAAATAACGAAATGAAAATATGTTATTTTATGTTTATCTCTAATACGCGTTTGAGAAAACATTTGAGATTTATAGTGTAAGTAATCATTTAATACATATAAATACAAGAAATCCTAAAAGGTAAAGCATCCAGGTTAATTATTTGCGTCTAATAGAATGTATTGTTCGAGAGGTATTAGCCGATAGCGAGGGATTTCCCGTGATTCGACGTTCCGTTCTTATTATAAGGGATATTGGCCAACAAATACCAGGGATAATTCCCATATTAGGGCGCTACTTTTTATTACGATACTCAAACTTTATTAACACAATATCAATTTCTAAGTCTTAATTATTTACGAGTTCATATGCTATAATGATCGTTAGGCTATAAAATCTACACATAAGTACCTAACATTAATCTGTAACTGGTGAAGGTTAAAGAGGCAAATATGGACTTATAGGACCGATAGAAGCCATGATCATATTTCTCAGAATTTTTATCTGTCGTCTACTATTATTAATTGCATGTGCATTATGCAGAAACTATTGGTATAATTATGCGGTAAGTATAACTGAAAAGCTGGCTTAGGTAGGCGTTCCCCATTTAGAACACGTTATAATGACTACTTAAGTAATCCGTTACGTGCGGATTAAATTGTGATCATAAATTGAGAGCCGGAGGCCCAACTTCTCCGCCCTCCCTAAATGGGGAGGGCGGAGGGTGTTTATAGACCGGCAACGCTTCTGTGACCCCGCGGATGTTGCATTTGTCTATGGGTGGCGGTGATCACTTAACATCTCGTGACCCGCCTGCTCGTTTGCCTCCCTCTGACATAAAAAATAGTACAATCATAAAAAGCTTAGTAAATTTCGTTCTATCAGATATCTTTAAAACAAGGTGAAATTATCAAATGGAATTCCAAATACTGCCTTTTTGTGTGTAATAAGTCGCTGTATTATATTTTTGTAAAATAATGGTTTAATTTTGTGGGAGTTTTATTCAGTAAATGTCTTTGAATGAGTTTCTTTTAGACCTATTTTTAATAGCGAACAACATTTTATAAGATTTCTCACAAAATGATTTGTATGGCTACAGAAGGATAAAAACGACTAAAATACATTTCAAAAGAGCTAACAATATTGGAAATACCGAAAATGCGTATTGATTTGCTAACAATTTTAGCAGCAGTCACTAATTCCAAATATTATAAATAGAAATCAATGTTCAATCACATTATGTCAATGTGAAATATTTTTGTGTACGACAATAAAAGCAAAGATGATATACCTACAAAAGTATATAATTTTACAAGTGATAATATCATTATGTGTAAAGTAAATAATTTACTTTTATAAATAAATACTTATATAGGTACAAAATCACAGTTTGAATTAGCCCCTAAGTAAGTTCGGGACTTGTGTTATGGAATACGACAATATTGTATTTTATAAGATTCATCAAATAAACATACAAAATTCAGACTAACCAGAAAAATATGACATAATTCAGGATCGAACCCGAGACGTCTTGGTGCTGAGGTAAGGACTTTATGACT
The DNA here is from genome assembly GCA_020352625.1 of Cactoblastis cactorum. Taxonomy (NCBI): domain Eukaryota; kingdom Metazoa; phylum Arthropoda; class Insecta; order Lepidoptera; family Pyralidae; genus Cactoblastis; species Cactoblastis cactorum. The sequence continues at coordinate 9,617 of JADGIL010004358.1, read as the reverse complement.
GCGTCAAGGAGGTCGCCATATGTAGAGGGTATATCAGATTACTCTGAACTCATAAAGAAGTCTTCTGTAAAAGTTATTATAACAACATGGCACTGACAAAAATTGATAAAGGACTTTTCATATGGTGCCATGTCACTGCAACAAACTTTCCGAATGTCAAATAGTGGGCAAAGTTACACCACTTGTTCACAAGACAGAGTTTCTAGTACTAATCTTTCGTATGTTACGATAAGGTTGATTCTAGAATGAGATCTTTAGTCTGAACAGTTTTCGTCCTTATATCATCACTAGGCTCACGTCGTTATTGACTCAAGGCAAACTTAGATAAACTTCGGTCACCTCACCTGTGGACCTCTTATTCAGCGATATGAAAAATCTATGAGAAGTGTTTCATGGAGTGATTATTCTGAGCACTACTGACTCAGGATCTGCCTTATTAAAACAAAACCCTTTTTCGCAGACAAAAGATTAAAAGAGGTTTTGTCGACGGAATGTAATTGAAAATGTTTGCAAATCTTTTTTATACTAAAAATCGGAAAGGATTTATTTTAGTTAAGTATTCTCTTTTTATCTTGGTGGTCTACCTTTAAAAGTAAAAGATAAATAAAATTTATTTTTATAAACTTGGTAAAATATGGGCTTTATTGCTTTTAAATTGGTGGAATGGAGATATACTTAATACTTTTTAAGTATTTTCATTTGCGACCGGATTACTATAAATATAACTTTTTAAGCCGCGGTTAGGAAAGGATCAGGTTTGTTCGATATCTAACCATCAAAGTTATGATCAGACTTTTTGGAAATAATATTTCCTCAGTTGACAAAATTCAAAACATTGAAGCAGAAAATTAGATTTCCATGTCAATATGTAGAATGGTAAGGCGCGTGTGTGTCAGTGGAAAATTGGCCGTGATCGAATATCACGAGAATCTGAAGATAGCCTGTCATCATATCAGGGTGATGATATTATCTATACATAGTATAACAGGTCTACTGATATTGATTTTACTTTTCTGGTTTAAATTTGTATTGCCACTTTGAAGGCGCAAATGATAAAATAGTAATAATATTACACTTAATATAACACTTTTCGTTAATAATTGACCTAAATTTCAGTTTGTGACCTGAAAACTAAAGAGAGTTTTAATTTTATATCTCATGAAGGTAGGTAGAGTCTGAGTACCTACATCATCTTGCTGAAATTACTTAACAACTCTGAAACTCCTTTTATGAAGATACTTTTAATATAAATCCACCTTTACGAGCGTCAATTACGAGAAGAAATAACGAACATGATCTGCTTTTATGGACCAACTTACATCTATAAAACATTATGGTAGAAGTAAAAAAGAAACATTCATTACACTACATACTATCACTATAACATAATAACATTACAGATAAAAAAAGCAAAATTTTAAATCCTTACTGTTATTCTCAATACTTACTAAAAACTTATTTCTTTAATTTGTGTGTTTTTCCAGACTTATTCAATTTTCATGGAATTTTTAAGAGAGTTAAATAGTTATAGATTAACCTATAGTTAAAATACTTCGAAAATATTTAAGGTTACTTAGGTAAATTTTAAACGCATTTTATTTGTGTGTCTTAAACTAATTGTCCACAATTTAACTATTGATTATTAAGATAACTTACTTAATACTTAATAGTTCCAACAATTTATCTCAACTGTCATCAGAGTAGTATCATTTAAAATAATCTAACCGTATACCTTCCATAACAGACACGTGTTATCTGATGGAAAACTTGTGGTGGGCGCGCGAAGATCACTACTCGACGCTAGCAGCGGCGGTAGCAGCACCGTCCTTCGATGTAGGGCTTCCAACAGGGTCGGCACCGTGCTTTCCCGGCCTGTACTTCTGCAGCCAGGTATGTGTCCTAACTGCTATACCACTGATGATAGGTGCTCGAAGGTATTTTTGACACGGTAGCAACCGTCCTTTGGGTGTAGGGCTTCTAACTGACCCGACTGGAATGCACATGTAACATCTCTGCTGCAATAAGTTCCATGTCTTAATTGATGGTAAGCTGGTTATGGCGTACATTATAGTTTTATTGAAACTAAGCTGTAATAAAATAACCGGCCAAGTGTGTGTTGGATCCCGCACGAAGCGTTCTTTAAAACCTGCATAAAGGACACGTTTGTTGTGTTGGAGTTTTAGTATTTGTTGTTATAACGGCAACAGAAATGTATAATCTGTGAAAAAATTTGCTATTACGATTCATGCGATACATCCACACAACACAACAATAGACAACAGGCAGGCAGACACCGGCATCTCGGAAATAGAGCTCTATTTTGCCTCTTGGCTACGGAACCTAAAAAACAAGATAAAAGTAGAAAGACATAACGCTAGAGCAATTTTTTCCTAATCTAAGATAATCTTATTGCTACCTCTTTATATGTTATCCTTGCGAACTTTAGGCCTGTACCGATATTCAAGACTATACTGATTTATTTTGTTTTATTTCAAACGATAGTCTATTCCATTAGTAAACTCACATAACTGGCAATGTACTAGAAACTGTACATACGTACAATATTGTATTACATAAATATACTAACCAGTGGAGCGGCACTATCAAATGGCTTCACAGACAAGCTGCTGCCAGATTTACTGGTCATTTGTCTGAACATGTAAATAGTATCGTGTTATAGGTTTTGTGACTAAAGAAATATCAACGTAATTTCTTCTTCGTATTTTATCCAATATAGTCACCAAGGTATAAGGTTATTCGGTAAATGGACACCATATTACTGTTAGCTTTGTTTGTCGAAAACATATGAATTCAAATGTCTATTTTTTTTTGGTCATATACATGAAAATTTGAAGAATTTGTTTATTTTGTTGTGTATTTTGGTTTGTGATTAAATTATAAATTTGCCATAAAAGTATACTTTAAAATAACGCAACACACATTTTTTATACCTATTACGATAACAATTCGTAATCTTTGATTCATATGGAACATTTTATCAATTAACCTGCGATTGGTATTATTGATCTAACCTGTTTGGATATTTTATTTTGTTAAATTTCTTGAAATTTTATTAAAAAATTAGAACGGTAAAGAATGCCCTCTTCTTTTTATATTTGGACTAAACGATAGAGTATTTAAGTAAGCTTTACTCACTCAATTAACCGCAGCGTAGTAGGCTTATTACGTTAAGATGCCTTTAAGGCCTCATGGATTACAGACATGCCCACATGTAAATTGATATTGATTACTCTGTCACTATCTAAGTTTAGTTAAGTTGTAGGAACAACGTCATTAGTCTCATGAAGGCACAAAAGGGGCGGCAGTTGCTTTTCACTTAACCTATCTATTGTGTTGCTAAGAGCTTGTTATATGATATTTATTGAAGTGGAGAGACGAAATTATGTCGAGATCATATGATCTCGACATAATTTCGTCTCTCCAAGTGTTAATGGAATAGATCACTTGAAAGTAAATAACATTATAAATACAATTAAATTCACACTCATTAACAGCGGAAAGTTTCACTGTAATGAACAAAAACTCAGAAATTTCTAATTTCGTTACGTCCCGTGTTATTAACTCCGTATACTCGGCTTCATTTGTACGTAATATTAATGGAAATTATTAAAAAAATGCAAACAACAGACTTGTAATAAACAAATGTACGAGAAGAGCAAAACAAATTACAACTTTGAGCCGAGTTGGACCAATTAACTTTCCGTTACAGAGCGAGGGAAATATGGAATAAAATGAAAAACAGCCGGGCCGCTCGAGTTTTTACACGAAGAACTTTTAATTAAGGGATTAAAAATGACATTAGAGTGAGTTCGCAACAAGGTAACTTTTCTTTTGTTGGAGAAATGTCCGCAAGGAAAATTCCTGTGGAAAAATTGTGACACGAGTAATACACCGATTACCTAAACGATGGGAACGGAAGATTTTATTGGGTCTTGTTAAAAGTTCCCTAGTTTGCCCGGAGGACCAAAACAAGTTTATGAACTTCAATATAAGTTTACGAATTCCTACGTTATGATTTAGTTATATTCTTTATCATCCAAGTCGTAAACTTGTAATTTGAAGACCAAACCCACTATAAGATGTAATAGCTAAATTTGAACATAAAAGTTATAATATTCTCGTTTAACTTATACACTTTTTTCTTGTGACTGATGTCATTAATATTTATCAAATAAATATACAAGGACTATATAAGGATAAATTACACAAACTGAGTTAGTTTCAAAGTCAGCTCGAGGTTTGTTTATGGGATATTAACGATACTATATTATATTAATTTATAATAAATACACATATAAATAAACATCTAAGACCCAGGTCAATCTGAAAAAGGTTATTTTCCGTCATGACCTGACCGGGGATCAAAGCCGGGACCGCCTGAGTAGCGGTCAGGTACGTTAACTGTTATACCACGGAGGTCGTAAAATTATCTGTAAATGTCTAATTCATAAGATATTATAATATTTGCACATACATTAAAAATGGCGTATTTCCTTTTTTTCAAATATTTATTTGTAAATGACTTTAATTTACCTACAACGAATTTTATTGTTATGATTCTTTATTTGCATAATAAATATAAGAATATTTATATTTTCCTTAATTATATGCGGATCCCTTTCAAATACAAATATAAGGTAGGTACTTTCTAAGGTTGAATATTTTCAGTCCAATTAATTTTTCCGTCGAGGTTGAGGGACTCAAGTTTTAATTAAAAATTGAACGACATTTATGTCTTGTCTCGGAAAAACGGTAGCAAAGTAAATTTTTTAATGTACTTATAAGTAATTTTCTACAAAAAATCATTTGATTAAAAATAAAAAAATATTTCTTCCTAATAATAAAAATAAAAAAAATATTCATGATTATAACGATATATATAGGTAGACATTTTGTCTTTATCTAAAGTCATGTTACTTGTTTTGGGCGGGAAAGTTTAGGAATATGTACAACCCTTGGCCCTTGGGCCAAGACATATTATATTTTTCAATTTAAAAACAATCTCCCAATCGAATATTACAGAAAACACTCAGCATTTTCAAAGTAGTGTTCAACTTACGGATTTTACTTTCCATATTTTAATATTTCCTCGTACAATGAAGCCAGTTACAAAGGGGAATTGAAAGGCAACAAATGGGGGAGTAGAAGACGCTTATTCTCATTCAAATGAGTTTCAAAGAAAGTATTCGACACTTTGATGTTATAATATTTACGTACCTTGTTTCACTTTGGAAATGTTACTCATTACAATGCGGATTGTTCGAAGACTATGTACAGTTAAAATGTTTAAATTACGCGAGCAATAAGTATGGTCGGTAGACTACGGACTTTGTTACCGAATTATTAACTTTAGATTTTGCACAAATATAGAAACAGAAATATTCAATTTAACAGGATGTAGTAACAATTAAGAAATTTTGTATTTATGATTATATTCATTAATTAAGTTGGGAAACAATGTAAATTCTCTCATTATTCTATAAAATTTCATAAATAATTTTAATATATACTAATATTAAAAGCACTTATTAATTATCAATGAAAATTATCTTCACTTTCATCTTTCCAATACTTAAAAACTAGCAGATGCATATACATATATGATCATGCCTTTTCCCTATAGAAGTGCTAGCAGATATTTTGTACTCAAATATAAGTTTTTTTTAGTGGAAGATAACGTTATGTCCCACATCATACGCCAGCTGATTCCGGCAAAAGTAGGGGGTTGTGTTGTGCTGCGATGCGAGGTGTCCCCTCAGGTGGGGCTGGTTGACATCACGTGGCTGCAGGATGGCCTACCTCTAGCCTCAGGGTATATGCCACCTGGTATGTCGTAAAAATAAGTTAAAATTATCCTTAAAACCTACTTTGATAAAGCTGACATATGTTATTTTTATCAATTATTCGTGAAGAGTTTGAAAGTCGAAATTAATTTTCGGGTTTAAATAACTAAATATACTATTTTGCGTAGAGTAAAACTCTACGCGAAATAGTAATTTTATGATATACAGCAGGTATTTCATAAAAATTATATAATTATACCAAATAACAAATTTTTACGATTGTATTAAGAATTATGTTTTATCAGTAAAACAACTTCATATTTTATTGGTTGAAAGATTTTAGATTCGCCGAGCATTAGTGGGTTTTCCTTTATCAATTACTCAGAAATGTATATATAATATATTTTTAGATTCTCGTTGGGTTTCTGGAGCTGGGGGCTTGCTTCAAGGTTGTGAACTGACACAAGCAGATATTCAAGCGGAATATACTTGCATGGCTTTAGATCTACCAAGTCCCCCGTTAAAATTAACGACAGATGGTAAGAATAATTTCTATTACGTCTTATTATAAAACTTTAAGTATTGGATACATTGTGCAGGATTCTAATTGTTTTAATTGAATTGAAGTTTAATTGAGTTTTAAATGGAATTGAATTAAATCATTAATTATTAAGGTTTGTACATCTACATTATTGTTGCAGACAGCAGTTGGCTTGAAAATATCGAGTTAAATTCGATCGAAGCTAGAGCTGGTGATTCTGTTGTGTTGCCGTGTATATTGAGACATATGACTGTACATAGTATAAGGTAAGCTCAAATAAGGTACGTTATATCAATTTTGTAAAAATAAATCCCACTGATATTTCCCGAATTGATGTTTTGACGTACTTTGCTAGAAACCTTTGCTTTCCTTCATTATCATGATACAAGGTAAAATTAAATACAGAAGCAATTTAACTGACAGTTGGCAGCGGCAGGACTCCAGCGGCAGTTGGTCCGCCGTTGCTGCAGAAGGCACAGTTCGAGGGGGGTCCCTTATCATTCAGAATGCGCGGGAGCACCACGCCTCTCGGTATGCGTGTTCACCTGCAGCCGAAGCTGGACCAAAGATGATCATACGACTGGTGGTATACGAACCACTCACAGTTAATGTTAGCCCAAATCCTTTGGTAAGGATCACATTTAGAAGTAACAAATAAAAGAATAAGTTATTTAGTAACTTACCAAATTATCAAAATAGATTTTTGGTACAAAATTTTGTTTAGAAAAGTAAACATTTATTCAATTGCAACCGTAGATGTTAGGCACAGGGGGAACTGGACACCTAAATTGCTCCACTCAAGGAGGCAGAGGTGGTGGAATCACCATGGGCTGGCAGCATGAAGGTCGGCCATTACATGCCCCTCAAGCTCGACTTACTCTGGGTCCAGTACGGTCACATCATGCTGGCACATACCAGTGCACCGTACATGACCATTCAGAATCTGCTGTCGCGTCTGCAGAATTGATTATTGCTGGTAATATTTTAATTTTTAATTTATACTTTTTTTAGTTGGGTCATACATTTTCTTAAATTTCCATGAGGTTTGAATATTCACTTGAAATTGATTTTATCTTAATAAAAATTAACATTTCTTTCATCTTTACAAAACCCTCAGTTTTCTTTAAATATATCAATTATTCAACTGCGTTTCAGACAGACCGCCAAAATTAGTGTCTTCATTTAGTGAAGCTGTCACGAGGATAGGTCAAAGTATAGCATTGAGGTGTGTTGCTACTGGCGTACCTCCGCCAAGGATACTTTGGACCTTAGATGATAAACCTCTACCAGCAGCGCCAGACAAGTATTTACTTATGATATATTAATTTTATAGAAATTTAGTTCGATCTTGTCCACAATCTTGCCCTTTTCTTGCGTATCGATGTTCCTTCTCGTCCTATCTTGCTCTAAGATAATTGGTCTATAATGTAGTGATCTTACCCAATAGTAACCTATTAACAAAATATTACATAAATGTAACATATAAATTTATGTAATATTTTGTTATCTCTTATACTTGTATTTGCGAATCTAATTCATATTTGTAGATATAGTGTAAATACAAGAGCTGAGAATTTGTCTGGGAGTGAAGAAAGTACCATTGTATCTACTCTCAGTGTGACAATAAGGACTGCTGATGAAGGTGGAAGATATGGTTGTAACGCCACTAATTCCAAAGGATCTCACGCTCATCATGCAAGATTAAACGTTTACGGTAAATAAAAAATATAGAATTTTAATGTATAGGTCCTAATTAACATTAGCTACTCAGTGAAACCATTATTCAAATACAACACTGGCACTAATAAGTTTTGATATCTTTTATTTGTAGGACCGCCAAATATAAGATATTTATCAGCAATACACGTTAAAGCTGATTCAAATATAAATATATACTGTCCATATTCAGGGCATCCTATTAAGTAAGTATATTTTCATTTTAATGTCAAATTATGAATTGTAAGATTACTATACCTATAACTGACAATAACTTAATGTAGATGAGGATGATATCTAGAAATAATTGTCAATTGTATTTTTAGAGAAGTTGTTTGGCGAAAAGAAGACGGTTCCTTAGTTGAGACTTCAGAGTCGTCAGACGAACGAGGTATATTAAGGTTAAATTCTGTTAGAAGTTCGGTTGCTGGAAGTTATACATGTGAAGTTCGAGCAGAAAGTGGAGAACTAGCACGAAGAACTGTCCGCATAGAAGTTCACAGTAAGAAAAATATATGTATACAATAATAATAGAAAAACTACATAATATACTTTTTTATTTATGTTTTATATGGAAAACCAACAGCACGACTTCGACAATTCTTATTACTGCGTTGAGCATTGACAGAGTTAATGACAAGCTTCCCTTGGTTTGGCAATATGTATAACCAATACCGGTCAAAAACAGTACATTATCTGTTACAAAAATATCTCGATGGTATATAATTATAAGGTCCGGTGTATCTACGATAAATACACGTGCAAAACAATAAACACACTTTTTAAAATGATACATAATTCAATTTTACAATATTATAATGTTTTACATTAATTAATATATTTTATGTTTTAGAGCCTCCAAAAATAGCGCCATTTCATTTTCCTGAAGAATTAGAAGTTGGAGGTAGTACACAAGCTACTTGCAGCTTAGTGTCAGGAGACAAACCTATAACATTCACATGGCATAAAGACAGTTTACCTATTCCTTCAGTTTTAAAAGTAAGTGGTAACTGATATTGCAATTCTGCAATAATTCTTGCTTTTGTTTAAGTTAATCAACGTATATTTTTAGGTGGAACAAAAAAACATGGACTTTTTTACAATTCTTATAATTCAGGATCTTACTTCAGCACACAGTGGGGAATATACTTGCAAAGCTACAAATGATTTCGGGACAGTCAGTCATACTGCGATTTTAAACGTCAAAGGTATCCATGAGCTGTGTTGAGATTGAAGAAAATATGCTATTGAATAAAGTAACATTCAAAGCAGTTTATTCTTACAGAGCCACCGACGTGGGTGTGGCGGGCACAGAATACTTCGATATCAGCTGGTTCTGCAATTTTGTTACCTTGTTCTGCCAAAGGGCAGCCACCTCCAAGGATAACTTGGGAATATTCAGCAGGTTTGATAAGTTTCTTCTCTATACAAAACGTCTTCTACAAATGTCATTGAGATTGATATTTTTTGTAAAACTTATTAAACGATGTATCGTCGATGTTACGTTTAAAAAATAGAAGCAGTACTGGCCATTAATAAAATATATATATATATAT
>JADGIL010004347.1:0-15392 GCA_020352625.1 Cactoblastis cactorum | reverse complement strand
GGGATATCCACTACAAAAGGATGAAGACCCTGCCCTCGCCGCGTCGTCCGATGGCGAAACTCACTTAACATCACGTGACCCGCCTGCTCATTTGCATCCCTTTTACATAAAAAAAAGCTTACGTTTTAGTCACAGAACATCAAAATAATTGAATGGTCTGAGGTTTTAGTTCATTTTAAGTTGTTTTGTTTTATTTATACTCATATTCAGTAATAATAAACAACATGAAAATAAATACATAATAGATACACTATCAGTTTATCCCTAACGGGATAGACAGAGCCCATCCCATTAGGGATGTTTTGTGTTTGGTCGCTTATTAGTGTTTGTTTGTCAGATATTAGTCTGTATTCAAAAGGCACGTGATGAAGAGGACAACTTATGATTTCCTGCCTCAGATCATTAGGCTTGGTTCGAATGCAAACCGCGGCGGCCAGCGCATTCCTACTCTCACATGGATGGAATAGGAAGCAGGAAGTTGGCTTATCTGAATCTTAAACTTGCGTAAATTTTATTTTCGAGCTTCAGCTTATTACCAAAATAACCTGAGTAAGAATTACTCGTTCACGGTCAAGCTAATTTTACCGAACTTTGGGTAACACGTTATTAGCATGTTTAACACGTTTTATATGTTTAATCATAGGAGGGAAGATTTTTTTTTCATATTATTAACATGCATTTATTGCATGTAGTTAATGATGGACAATATTTACAATGTGTTTCACATAATAGAGTACTTCACATAATAATTACGTACTGTATGTTTGAGAACAATGCTATTTTTAATGACTGATGTTTTTAAAACACTGTTTAATATAAAATGATTTTTTAAAGTAAAAGTTAACGGAATCCTTCAAGTGCTAGTACGACTCGCACTTGGCCGTTTAATTATTTATATTTAATAGACAACCATCTTGCATTGTATGTTTTGTTTTGTGTTCTACTCCTACATTAAAATAGAATTTTTAATCCGTAGTTCTGACGATGGTGGACGGTACAAAAATCGATGTAAACTTGGGTTACGGCAAGGTAGGCAGCGTAGAAAGTTACAAGTGCGTGCGCACGCGCAGCCTTCCACAACAGGTACGGTAGCTGGAGCTGGGCGCACTCTGGCGGGAGCCAGGCATGACGCGCGAGATCAGTCGCGAGCCGCGGGTCTCCGACTGCCCGCGCGCGCCATTTTCATAAACAAACAAACAAAGCTCGCGGTATATAAACACTACTTCTATCCTTTTAAAGAATTAACTAACATTATTGTAGATCCTGCTATAAACTGTAAGAATATTTTAGTGTTTTTGCTGAAAAAGGTGCAAGGTGGAAAGAATCTAAATTCTTTAGAAATAATACCTTTTGGACTATAACATATACGTATTATTTGTGAATAAGCATCAGTGATTTACGATGGGAAAACCCGCGGAGCATGTCGACAAATCGGTTCCAGCGGAAGCGGAGACTTTCGACACGGAGCGCCTGATGAAGGAGCTGGGCCAGGGCGGGCTGTTCCACCTGATGAACTACGCTCTGCTGGCTCTCACTGTGTTCATGGCTGCCATTTATGGAATCAACTACGTGTTTTTGGCTGGAGAAGTGGCTTATAGGTATTTTTTATAGTAGTATATTGGAATCGAACTATTTAAATATGTTTTGCAGCAAATTAATACTCAATAGTCTGAATTGAGTGCTGATTCATAATAACATATTGATTCTGAGTCTACTACCGACGATACTGACACGTGAAAATATAATATTTCTAGAGAATCTACTTATTTCATTACCTCTGGATGCATTATCATTGAATAAAAATGAATAACTTACATTATTAAACTAAATTATTGATTCGATCTTATCGAAAACTAGTTAATTATATGACGAATGAAGAAGTAAATTCATTCTGCTATTAAAACTGTTTCAAATTATAACTCAAATGTTATTGAACGATTAATTAGTTAATTTTTGGTATCATTTGCTGAGTAAATGTATTGTGTGGTATGCGGAATGTACTTATACGTATTTAAGATTTATTACGTAAAAGATCACAATACTTATAGCTTATGTTAAATCGGGTTTCCGGATGGTATTTCCTGCTTCCTCTACAATAGAAACATTGACATGAAACTTTTATTTCTTTAATATCATGAAGTATTACTTCGAAACTCGTATTTTGAACGCATTAAAATAATGTGATAATGTCAGATTCAAGTCGCCCAAGGCATTCGACGTGAGTTGCAAATATAGCAATCTAATGGCCGTGTGTAATTTTCATGTTGTTTACCTTTACTGCAAACAGGTTGCGAAATATGGCCGAAGGAAGTGACCGTGTGTGTAAGAATAGTATAATATTATCTATCGGAGGATTTGGACCATATATACACGGAGAGAACTTTGAAACTTGAAAAACAAAGTTTTTTGTATGGTTTAGAAATATATTTCACATGCGAATGTATGGTACCGGTGGTTTTAAAGTATTTAAGCCCCATTACTTATTTTACCCTTTGTTAAGCCACTAATACAATTGAAAATAAATTTTTACAGTCAAACAGTCGGTTGATATAGTTGCCGTCAAGTTTGATACGAAAATTTCAAATCTTTATTTTTTAAAACAGTGTGTTATTGTAAACAACAGTATGTAAATAATTTATCTCGATAGATGATGACTGATTTAAGAAGCGTATCAGATTTTCCCTTATGAAACTTCTAAAGAAAATAGTATTTTACAAGTTCATCCAATCATCACGCGTATGCCTGAAGTACGACTCCTTTAATTTTTTCATTGTTAAAACCATAATCATTCTTTAAGTTTGAAGGACTGAAGAAAGATTGAATTTTCAAACACCACGAGAAATACAAAATTTAGCCAAGTAAAGATTATTGTACAGTTTATTGTAGTAAAATATACTTTGATGTTTATTTAACTGTGCCACGCAAATATAGAGCTCTGATAAATTAGCATTTTAGTATAAATTCTTATTTCTTGTAGTTAAATGTCTGTTTTAAGCCGTTGACGGCTCGCGTGTTTTCTTCAGTTTAAAACCTATCGCGCACTATCTGCCACCTGTGACAAGTTAATATTTAAAAAGTACTTTTATTATTAACATATTATTATAAAGTTTTACCAGAGCATCACGTTACTAATTCAGGAGTACTGAAGCCAGATCGAAGTCGATTCTTAAAGTAACTTTTCAGGAGTTACTAGTAGCAGGCTGTGCCTTATTTTTTGTGTTTATAAAAGTCGGTGTTAGTGAATTTCGTGATGAGCGAGTCGAATGCGGCAAAGTGTCCAGGTGAGGACATGGAGCGGGTGATGAGCGAGCTGGGCGGCGGCGGGCGCCGCTTCCAGGCCACGGTGTGGATGCTGACGGGGCTGACGATCTGGGTCTTCTCGCTTTACAGCACTAATTACATATTCCTAGCCGCTGATGTGTCCTACAGGTTTATTTTAACAATAAATAGATTATTCTTTATAATGATTTTAATTATTTCTTAAGTTTACGCGAATATTAGACATTGAAATGAAACAAATTTAACGGATTTTAACGCGGTTTAATTTGTAGTGATTAAACCGCGATAAAATCCGTTAAATTTGTTTCATTTTAATGATTTTAAGTTAATATGGCCTTTCTGTCTTGTAATTCTTGGCTCTGTCTATCCAGACGTGATACTATTTTTGTATTTTAAGTTATTATTATCTACCGTAGCTTTGGTTCAAATTTCCACCTCATGAAAACGTTTCTTGGGCCTCAATGATAGAATATTTTGTTTACTTATCAGTTTATCATAGAATAAAATGACTCGACTAACTTTGGTGCCTGGGGAAATTTTGTAAAAGGGACTAAACATTATGGAACTAAATATTTCGAAGTTCTATTTAAACCTTTTTAGGGTTTTAAGGTATGGAGTCGTTATAAAAATATTTAAAATGCCTTTGGATGTTATTCCTTAATCCAAATCTGTCCGTATTGAATATGAAGTAGATACAACTTTCACTCAAGTAAAATTTGCACTAGTAGATACATAAAATATCTTGACATCCACTTCAGCTACGCCCAGTCGCGTAGCTAGTACATTAAGTATTTTTAGAGACTGGCCTTAAAAAAACAAGACCGGTTCTTAGTTTATTAAGGAAAAATATTTCGCTATATTAAAAAATAACTTCAATATTATGACAATAAACATTAACAATGGCGGTCGTTGTAAAAACATCTTAAATTTAACTTATCAAAACACGCTTTGTTTTTTTGCAATCTTGGGCTTGGTCTTCCAATGGAGTGACATCGAAAATACAGTTATTGTAAATCTTTTTTGTTTGCACAAAGCCGGAACTAAAAATAATAGCACCAAAAAAGCTCTTTTAGAGTTTTTAAAAAGAATAGACAATAAGGCTCTTTTCTAGGGTTCCTTATCCAAAGGATAAAATTAAACTTTATTGCTAAGAGACACCACTGTCAGTCTGTCATTAAGACATTATCTTTAAAAAATTGTTTAACTTGCAATTTTGTAAAGATTGCACACTTTTATTTTTGACTATTATTTTCCCGACCTATATTACTATTTTTTCCCGACCCAATACTTTTTAGTGACAACACTGTATTGCTATCTATTTACTAGGAATAAATTTTTGGCGACTCCTCGTGCTCTTGTCCACTGCTAACGCTTGCTCCTCCGCCATTTTGTTCAGAGGAAGTCTTCATTCCCGTTTCAGCATTGTGTATATCCAATAAAATAGTTTTATAAACGTACATTGATTCAATAAATAATGTAATTTTACTACTAAATATTTCATAGATAAAGCGAGTATATGTATACGTATTTATTAAGTACTGCTGTGTCCTGGAATTGCGTTTCCATTCCGGAATAAGGGAATTATTTTTCTAAACATATCAAGGTTGCTTTGGAGTTACAATTGTTCTTAATTTTTGTTATTTTATTAATATTCAATATGAACATTCATAAATAAAGATCATTCACTTCCTTACGAAGCGGATCTTCAAGCATACATTCCGCACAGCCTGCCATTGTACTGGTATAATTAAGTCGGAAGATAAGTGACATGCACTCTTATCTAGACGCAGCTGGTTGCAGTAACTACATACCTCTTTGTTGCACGCAAACTGTTTTTATACTTACCATTATCACGTTGGGCACGTGCGTGCGTCGCGCACTGAGGCGACAGTTAATTATGTATTTACACGATGTTTTAATGACATTTATTTGATATTTTAAATAGTGGTGACCACCAGGGTTTAGAAATTATTTTTTTAATTATTAATGATTTAGTTGTTTATAAAGTAAGATACAATCAATGGATATGATAATTAATTATGATCGTCGAGGCGATTGAAGCGAGCTCTACCTTTCTTGGCAAATATTTAAGCAGTATTCAAAATTCAAACGTCGTAATTTTAAAATTATACGAACTTCCAACATCATTTAAAAATAATAAGGAGATTTGTATAGATAAGTGTTAATGATATAGTATAACTTGTAATGACTTGACTTTTTAATGTGTTTGGTTTATCAAGGCCTTTGACCATGTTGATATATGAAGCTTCATTATGCTAGTCAAATACGGTGCAAAAACTGTCTGCCGTTATGTGTACAATTTTCTGAGATCCGTGTCTACAGTCAATATCGCATCCCATTGAACTCGGAATAAAAAATAAACTTTGAAAATTTCCCATGATGTTTATATTGAAACATTTGTGGATGGGCTGTAACTTATTTATTTCGACCTCTGATTCGCAAACACACAATAGAAATAATCAAAGGACAAAAAAACAATCGAATGTGTCAATAATGATACACATGGCGCTGAAAGATATTGTATGACCAGGTTTTATGAACGAACATTGACTCAATAAATAATGTAAAAAGAATACGATGGTGCTGATGAAAACATAGATAAGCGAATATTAACGTATTTATGTGTCGTGAAATTTCTCTTCTACCTCGGGATAATTTTTGGGCACATCACATTTAATTAAAATTCTGTTAATTTTTATTTTGTTTCATTTTTTTTGCGATGTTTATATTCAAACCGTTGGGACTGGGCTATGGGACCCATTTATTTTGATCCCTGATTCGCAGGATACACAATCGAAAATAATCTAAGTAAAGAAAAATAATTAAATGTATGAATATATGTAGTATGACCAGATCCACTGCTGACTAGAGCGGTAGAATTAAAAGCGGTAGTATTAAAAGTTTCATTCATTTTAGTTGGGCACTACCTCGATGTTTTAGTCCATGATGATGCAGTTTTTCCAGTGCGTACGTCAATTGTATCATTTATTAGTAGCTCTTCTTAATTACTACATATTAAGTGACGATTAACTTATAATTTTATCAACTCTGTCATTCATCTTTGGACGTAAACATACGATGCCTATTTCAGATGTGTAGTGCCGGAATGCGAGTCTGCAAACAGCACCGTTTACCACCCGGCGTGGCTTGATAGCGCTCTGCCGCCGACCGGGCCCCAACAGCGCTGCTCGCGTCGGGAGCCCTTAGACCTGGTCGGCGGCTGCCACGACGGCATGACCTTCACTGACGAGCTGCACTCCTGCGACCAGTGGCTCTATGCTTCCTGGGATACTATAGTAGCTGAGGTAAAAATGCAAATCAATTTTTCTATTGATTGTATAAAAACTTCATTCGAGGTGACAAAAAAACAATAATCTGAAGACCAGCTCGATTAAAGACGTGCTGCACTTGAAGTCGATAATTTTTTAATAATTGATAATTTTGCCTCCGCTTTTTAGGTTATAAGATGGTTATATTTTCCTTATCCCATTATCTGAGGTCGTCGTTTTTGGTAAAAGATGAGTATTTGCTCATCTTTTAGGGCCTTCTAACTTGTAGAGAACAAACGAACTGGTATTGTTGACTTAACGCAAAAAAGTATGCACTAATATTAATTAGACACCATATGTTTAAAACTCATTAACATAGATAATGATAGAAAAATTATCACTTATGGAGAGTGTTCATCACGAGTCGCATTCCAACTTTCAGAAACTTTCCTATCTAATTGTTACATATTATCGTACAGATGCCAATGCGTCTGGAGTCATTCACCACTCCTTATTCTAAATAATTATGCGTCATCTTAAAAGGAGTGAAATGTGTACTCATACTGCGGTAATTGCATTTAGTCTTCTTCAAGAATTTAAATTGAAAAATTGGCTATAAAAATACCGAATATCAAAGTTTTTCTTGAAGCTATTTTTTTTTTAATATAAGACATTTTTTAAGGGGTAAAGGGGGCGTAAGAATTTACCATCTAGACTAATATGAGATAAAGTAAGACCTTGTTCAACTTCGGAATTGGCTGTCAATTTAGTGCAGCGTGGCCTTATAAGTGGCCTCGATCAACCAATTGAAAGAATCGCCACGTCCACCGTAAAACTGACCGCTAACTTTATATCTCGCATTACGCAACTGATAAGGAAACTGTTGCATATTTTGTTGCGTCGTTGCCGACATTATATTCACATATAATATGTTGACATGAGCTCAAAATTTGCATGGTCTATAGTATAGAACGAACGTATAGACTCTATACGTTCATTTTAATATACTTTCTAGCGTGGATTTAAATAAATTTAGACTTTAAGAACGTTATTTTCTCATAAAAAACTACAGTTTCACTTATAATAAATCTATTATATTATATTCGATGCACCTGGTGCTGAGCTATAGAAATTGATCAAAATCAAACAAAAAAAAAATTATTGTTCAAAATCAGATTAGCTACAGTAAACATCCTACTAGTCCTACTAATATTATACGTACATGCGACAGTTTGTGAGGATGTATTGATGTTAATTTAATACTCTTTCACAAAAGAACTACGGGACAGATTTGAATGAAACTCTACGGTAATATAGGTTTATACATCAGAAAAATAAACAGGCTACAGTTTGTAATGATTTTATGTATTTTGGTCGTTATGTAACGATACATGTAAATAGTCAGATAAAATAATCTGACTTCTGAGAACTATTTTGGCGCATGCCTAGGATTATTTGTTGTGAATATTTCTAAGTGGCAGAACAATACTACTAAATGGTTATTAAACCTAGTTATGGATTACTTTGCGAAGTAGACATGACATCGCCTCATCCAGAAGTAACAATAGAATTACATGTTTTACTCCACATTGTCGTTATGAGTTGTGCGATTTGAGAATAAGATGCAACGGTCGTCAGTCATAATCATAAGTTATCTTTTACGGAGTTACTACTTACATAATGGTCACCTTAGTATGTTGACGTAGGTCATTCCCATAAGTAGATAAGTATACAGAGACATACATTTTTTCCTATAAATATTACTATAAATTATTTGCATGATGAATACAAAAAATCAGAAATTTGTTTGTAGTGAGCATTTGCCGGGATATTATTAAGTGTATTTTTGTGTCACTATTTACTTAATTTTGTAGTTATCTGTATTATGTAAAATATTCTACACATTTACAGCACGGAAGCGTCATTCTGAGAAATGTTCGTTGGACATATTAACATAGATATTATTTAGGTTTAACTTTGTCGATAATATTTACATGCAATATGAATTCATCTCTGTTTATCGTTTTTGCAATATGTATCTTAATTATAATCCCAGGCAGAATGAAACATTTTAATAACGAAATAATAAAAAGAGGGAGGCAAACGAGCAGGCGGGTCACGTGAAATACTAATATATTTGAAAGTAACATTATATACTTATATATTTAATGGCATGCGATTTTATTTTGTATTTATATATTGCTATTTTTAATTACGACTACCTATGGGATTCTTTCTGTCTAGTTTTTATATGTAATGTAATTAATTAATAAATATTAATTATTATTTATTAAAGCCACTCTTTTTGGGATTTAGAATATTTCAGTATTACAGTATTATGGCCATGAGGTCAACTGTTTGGAATTGGAATTTGTATGGTAATCTTAAATGCTTTCATAATATTTCAAACTAGACGCGTATCGTCGTCAACGAGAAATGCCCCAGTATGTGTAATTTGAAGAAAATAACTGATGTAACAGGTTCTGTCGTTCGATCGCTCGAGGACGAAAGATTATGTAAACGAATCATTCCAACCAACGTGACCCAAACATTTGTCAGTTAACTTTTTCCGACTCGTGCTACATTATTTATTAAGTTCATCAACGATCACGATTGCATGGTAATTTTCATAAAAAAATCCTGCGTGATGAAATTGTCATGCGAGTCTTAGTTGCAAAAAGTCCGTCCTTGTTGTATTTATGCGTCGATCGATACACTCTTATAAGTTTAGAAGAAATATAAAATGATTTTTTTTTAAATATCTCTCGCTTATGGTTATTTTATCTCTAGAACGATTTGTTCACAATAGATAGTAAAATATTATTTGCCACAGAGTGAATTCATGCTTCTTATGTCGTTCGTTTCAGAAATATTTGCTACTTTGTATATACATATATTTATCGTAGTTATTATGTAAAGCGAACTCACGACATATTATAAAATGTTTTTATTTTATTATTAATGTACACGCAGCAGGTTACAATTAAAAGCATTATAAAAAAAAATAGAAACATCTCTAAGATCTAAACTGTAATCCAAAAACGTACACGCACAGCAAACATAACTGTATAAACTTAATTTATACCTAATATCTACATATTTATTTCTCTTTAGTTTCTACAAATTACAATAACAGGTTTCTAAGGACACGATAGCTTTGTTTTAACCATAACATTTTGCATGCTGTGTTATTATTTAACACCGGTGTTTTGTCAGATTGTCACACTTTGAAGTATGTATCAGAAAATCAATCGATGAAAAGCCGTCAAATATGACAAAAATGTAGCCACGGATATTTTTATGGATACCGTGGATGGGTGGCACGCCTCTGATGTCGCCACGCTCGGCCGCGCGGGCTAACAATTTACAATGATATTGTTCGCTACACGTCGATAAATACATATATTGTTGTAATTTTCTTTTGATACTATTATATATGATATGTGATACCAACATTGGATAAATTACATGATAATATGGCATCTGAAGCATGGTAAAAGAAGTACAGGTTAAAACATTTCTCAAATGGAAATATTTAAATTGAGAGAGAGGCCTTGTGCAGTTATTTTTGAGATTTGAAAATGTAAAATTGATTATTTTCGTCAAAATAATAATGTATTTTGTTGGAAGTTAATAACTAAATGTACTTATATCAGACGTGGTATATGAATTGCAGTGAAGCCTGGTATACGACGGTGATCGCACACCAGTAGGTAATGGAATTTTTTGGGCGAGGCGGCGAGGAGAGTAAATCTCAGACTACAAAAATCCGAATCCGACTCCGAAGAATGTTCAAAAAATAAATAAATCATAAATTCTTTATTTGCAAAAAAAGTCACTATCAAAGTAACAGTGACTCCCGCACTAGGCACAGGCCTATATGGCGGGCAGTCGTCTATATTAACAAATATTATGTGGCAATTTAGGACCAGTGACGGGGAGACATTAACAAAATGTTACCTTCAACATACGTGTTTCGCAATTAGACATTTTGATGCCGTAAAATATTATTCTATCGGCGATCTATAGATATACGGCTGAAGACGTGATTACCTGTTTCAGTTTAATCTGGCGTGTCAGGAGTGGAAGCGCACTCTGGTGGGCACCATCCACAACGTGGGCATGCTGGTCTCGCTGCCCATCCTCGGATATATTTCTGACCGGTATATTATTTCTTTCTATGAAATAGACATGTCTCACCAGTAGTCTTTCAACAGCGACTGTGTAGTATTAATTAAATAGAGCATTATTATTTATGTTTTTTCAAAATGCAAGTTTTGATGATTACATTAACAGCATTATCATTTTAACTTCCATTTAACTTCAGTAATTAACGAATAGTGATACTTTCAGCTGGGGTCGCAAGCGCGCGCTGATCCTCAGCTGCACGCTGGTGGGCGCCATCGGCTCGCTAAAGGCGTTCTCCGTCTCCTACGAGATGTACGTCATCATCGAGTTCCTCGAAACTGTCGCCGGCGCCAGCGCCTTCCCCGCCGCCTATATCCTGAGTAAATATAATCTTTATGTTGTCGAAACAGAAACGGATTAAATTAAAAATTTATAAACCCTCGACACAATATAACAAAACATATACGTCAAACTTATAACACCCCTCTTTTCGTATACGGGGTTAAAACATAGCTAAGAATACTCTCGATTAAGTCACTTTTCTAACAAAATCAATAATCTGATCCAATGAGATATGATGCCACAAATAGAATAACACACACGCACACACACACGTCAAACTTATAACACCCCTTTTTTGTGTTGGGGGTAAAAACATAGATACAAAATTATTAACATCAATGTAACTTAGATATAGAACGTCGATGCTAGTTCCAATATTATGCCTTTTGGTTTGTATTAAAAAAGGAATTTATACTTTTGTTTTAGCGATTGAATTACTGGGCCAAGACAAACGTGTGCTGACTACGGCTTTCCTCGGAATAATGCTGGTTTTGGGCGGTCTAAGCTTTGCGCTGCTCGCCAAAACATTCCACTACTGGCGCACTTTTATCATCGTCGTATACCCGCCTTCGCTGCTTTTCATATCCTACGTCTACTTATTGCCAGAGAGTATTCGCTGGCTTCTGTCTAAGGGACGAAAAGAAGAAGCAGTTGAGATAATAATGAGGGCAGCGAAGATGAACAAAGTCACGTTGTCAGATGAAACAATGAAACAACTGACGGAGGAAAAGCCTAAAGAGTTGAAGAAGGAAGAAAAACAAGACACCAGCGGTCTGTGGATTCAGGTAACTTTGATTTAGACCGTTATCTAAAGAAACATTATCTAAAGCTTTAAAACTATGTAAAAAGTTTATATTTCTAGATGTGTATGGGCGGCGGTGATCACGTGATCTGCCTGCTCGTTTGCTTCCCTCTTTTATAAAAAAAAAAATAATTGTGCAGGTTCTGCGTTCACCGATCATCATGACTCGCCTGGCAATCTGCTCGTGGTGGTGGATTACCTGTACTTTCGTGTTTTACGGCCTGGCTATCAACAGCGTATCGCTGGCCGGAGATAAGTACACTAACTACATGCTGGTGGTGAGCGTGGAGGTGATCGCGGTGGTCACCAACGCTCTGGTGCTGGACAGGATCGGAAGGAAGAGGACTTTGCTGGTTGCGTATACTGTCTGTGGATTGTCGTGCGTCACTATCGCCTTTGTTCCTAGAAGTGAGTTTATTTCACATTTGTACACTGTTGAAATTTTCATATTATTTACGAATATATCCATTGTCTGGTATTTTTTCAATTGTATAATGTACACAATTGAAATTAATTAATGACATAATATTTTAAAACCTTATTCTCAATCACAGATAATTAGAATCTTATGCGTCAAAGTTCCAAAATTGGATTTGTGGCCACCCATTCTGAATAAATATATACTTATAAATTAAATCTGATATTGCAGCGATGCCGTGGCTGGTGACGCTGCTGTACCTGGTGGGGAAGATCGCCATCACACAGGCCTTCAGCGGCATCTACATGTACACATCCGAGCTGTTCCCCACGCACGCCCGCCACTCTCTGCTAGGATTCTGTTCCATGGTGGGCAGGATCGGTTCCATCGTCGCTCCACAGATGCCACTATTGGTATGTGTTTGTCGATAGAGTTTAAACTAGTGAAGTTCAAATATTTGTTTCTAATAACTTAATTTACAACTAAAGTGAATTCTTGTATCAGTTTCATGGATATAGATTTAGTATAAGCTGATCTTGCTTTAATGTACTTACGAATTTCTTTGCCTAGAATTAAAACTATTTTCTAAATTCAAGTAAAAATAATTTCGTTTTCAGGCAATATACGTGGAATGGCTGCCGTCGGTGCTGTTCGGCGCGACAGCGCTTATAGCGGGCGGGCTCATGCTGACCACGCCCGAGACGCTGAACACCCGGCTGCCCGACACCATCCAGGAGGCCGAGCAGATCAGGAAGCAGACGCGATCGAACGACATCCAAATGAACAACGCCACGAGCTAACCGACTATACTGCAGCCCATACAATGTACTTTAAAGATTCTTGAGAGAGTCTGAATCGGTTAGTTAGCCAATTAAAGGAAAAAATGAAATTGCAGATTATATATTCTCAAAAACCATTGAAAAAAATTGACTTTTAGTCTCGGGTCTTTGGAATAGATTTCCTAAAAATACCTGTTTATATAGCAGTTGCTATAGACGACTTTATTTCCATAATAAAGCATTGTTGTGTCAAACTATACTATAGACAACTATAGTATAGTTGCTTCTTGCTACAGGTAATATTTCCTCCCATTACTCGTGTACATTAAACTTCAAACGATCGATGAAGATGTTTATTATAAAATAAATGTTGTTGGTCTTCCGTTTAAATAAATAGATAACTTGTTAAATATTATATACAAATCTTCCATAGTTTTTATTTTTTGACATATTTATATAAAAAGGTTGTAATCTATCTGCGGTTTGTTGCATAATTATTACGTTTAAAGATAATTTATAAATGTTAATTAATGCGATAATACACTTCAATTGCTACAATTTTTACAATTGTAGTTAAACGTTTACTGTGATATAAATAAAATACAAATAAAGACTTGCTTTGATTTGGTATTTTTTTTATGCAAGTGGGAGGCAAACGAGCAGGCGGGTCACGTGATGTTAAGTGATCACCACCGCCCATTGACAACTGCAACACCCGCGGGCTTACAGAATCGTTGCCGGCCTATAAAAAACCTCCGCCCTCCCCTCCTCCCAGTTGGGCCTACGGCTCTCCCACTCACCGGATGGAGCATAGCGGCTCATAGCCGCCATTCAGGCGTCGGTCTTCTGTGGGAGTGTGGTCCTGCCCCGGACGAGCCGGCCCATTCATGCTGCACGCTAAAAAAGCATGCAGCAAGCTCATACCACTACGAAAAAAATATTTATATGGTATATTTTATTTTTATATCTACTTAATACTACACAACTCTTGATTTGGAATAAGAGATTATAATTTGAAAGTAGAATTTGTCAAGTTTCATAAATTAACCTTGAAAATAATATATTCAAATGACCTTTGATAGTAGATAAAGAAATCGACTGCTATCATATCATTTTATCTAGGTAATGCCATGTTATTTAAATAGTGATTATTTAAATCAATCATTATGCCATTTTAATATGACATTTAGATATTAAAACCTCATCAACTGTCGGCATCAAAAAGCGAAATATATTTTTAGGGTTCTGCATTATTATCTGCGGTATTGGTTCTGTAAAGTATTTTTAGGGTACCTCCCTTAACTGATATATGATGATTAACTTTTATTCCATAATATTGTTTTTTTTATGAAAGAGGGAGGCAAACGAGCAGGTGGATCACATGAGCAGGTGACCACCCATAGACACGTGCAACACCCGGGGTCACAGAAGCGTTTCCGGAACTTTTGAGGAATTTTTACGCTTTTTTCTTGAAGGTTCCGATGTCGATTAGTCAGGAAATACTGCTGTTAGGCAGTTCGTTCCACAGTGTGGTCGTACGTGGTATGTCGGAAAAATTTTTATTCGACACGCTGTATTTTAGTGTTGATTTAAGTTTTTAGGTTGCAGTTAAAATATGTCGGCTGTGAAAGTGAGGTACAAAATTTACATATCATCTACATTAAAGGATTAAGGTGAAAAAATCATTCATTGCTCATTTTTTGTTTTACAGTAGTAATTTTAGTTTGTCACATTTTGACCAATTGGTAGAATTCGCTAAGTTAGGGCTTTTAGAGTTAGGGTGTGTACAGTTAAAAGCGTGGCTCTACATGAGATCGCATAATAATCTTAAGTTATAATGTCAAATTCAATATAGTAGTAAACAAAGGTAATTGTAAAATCAATTGAATTAAAAAGAAACAATAGTAATAAATATATAGTTTATTAGTAACCAGATCAATCGTCGAGCTTCTGTCTGCTGATGTTCTCGGCCTCCTCCATGGTGTTGGGCAGCTTGGTGTTGAGCGTCTCCGGCATCGTGAAGATCAAGATCCCTGAAGCGAGGGCGAAGCCGCCGAACAGAACCTGCGGCAACGGCCCCCAGACCTCCTGAGCCTGAAACAGTTATTGTCTTTTTTGTTGAGACTGCCTGATATGATACAATAATCACAATGGCTTATAGAAGACCTAAGAAAATATAAAAATTAATTCCTGGAAGTGAACTTTATTGTATACTAGCTGTGCCCGCAACTTCGTTTGCGTGTGATTTGAAATAAGAAAATTCTTTTTTGAGAAAAGTTTTTCACCTAAACAATATTTCTTCTATCAACTTAATTAGATTGAAAGGATCTCTCCAAAGAATGGTTTTATTATTA
>JADGIL010004338.1:0-11594 GCA_020352625.1 Cactoblastis cactorum | reverse complement strand
GTCGGTCTTCTGTGGGAGTGTGGTACTTCCCCGGACGAGCCGGCCCATTCGTGCTACAAGATAATTATAAGCCTGTAGCTGGCTCCACACCACTACAAGTAGTGGCACCATACCACTACTAGTAGTGGCTCCATACCACTATATGTTTGACGTGTGCTAACTCGAAATACTAAATGAAAATATTAAAATAAATGCATTATTAAAAAATTTTTACAAGCAAAATATGTACATTTAAATGGTCTACTTGATATAATTCTATTGGTACTTGTTTTTATTGCTTTGTCGGCAAGGAATACTTATTTCGCACAGTATAACGTATTTTTGTATTCACATAGCTGATTGAGAGGATCATGTTCATTGTTTTTGTATCACATATGTACCTATATGTATTACATGTGGACGGTATAGTAGGTGATTTTTATCCGACCAAGATTTACAAGTCTGAAAAAAGTACTTTTGTGTATGATTTCATTGTGTGAAACGAAGTAAAAATGGCTGTGAGGGTTGTAAAACAAAACAAAAGCTAAGCGTTTGAAGAAATAAATTGTAAGCTGCTTAAATTTATCATGTTTTTTACGGATGTACATCATGTAAAATGCAAGATGATAAATCCATTACCATTCTTCTGCCGCAGTCGGGTAAAAACAAGAAGGTGGTTAATTATAGCAGTAAAACAACACCACGACGGGTCTCTTCGATATCCCTTGAAAGATAGTGATTTAGTGTCATGTAATGTTTCCAGCTGTGTCGACTCTCCTGAAGTTCTGGGATTGAGTGTTGTTGAGAGATTTACATTAACATAGTTCAAACTGTGAACCGTATTCAATGTATAACCGGATTTATTTATTTTTTCTATTTTTATTTTTACTAATTATAAAATGCTTAAGCATTCATCCATTTCCATATAGCCTGATAGTTTTAAATATTTTCAGGAGTAAAACAACCTCATTGGTCCAGAGTGGCCAGTATGATTTCACGAGGCGGATTGTGAATCAGCTACATTCACTAAAACTAGACGTGATTGTAACTTAACTGATAGGCAGTTTTCATGAGTAAGCAAATAAACATGTTTTAACAGCTATTACTTTTTGATCATAGGAATTCCAAGATGTATTTATTATGATTTAGGATGGAACTCAAGGTACAGAATGTCGAACGCAGTTCCTATAAATCATTTTTCAATTTGAAATATGAATTTTTAATAAAACCTGTCAACCAGCAGTTTGCTTTTAAAGTTTTAATTGCACTTATTCCACCACTTCATGCAGTTTTTTGAGTGCCAACGTGTTAATGTCGTTGATGCACTCTAAACTGGGTACTCTTAGACTTTTTTAACTCTGAATATTTTATTATTTTGTACATCTGTAGTCTATTATTACTTTTATCACTCCTTACCACTCCTTCGTTGCTAAGCAAGTTTTTTATAATGTTAATGTATCGTTTTTTAATTCCTTTCTATGGTTTTCTTTTCATACAAACTTTGTGTGGTAGCCGACCGGCAAACATTAAAACGATCCCATCCCATCCCAACTGCTCGTTATGGTCTAAAAGATTTATTATTGCTACAACGTCTCTATCGTTCGTCATATTGTTTATTTTTGTAGCCCGCTTTGTCAATACACATCTGTTTTGGTCGAGCCTTATTGTCAGCAATGCAAGGGAGTATTGAATCGGTTTCATTTCAATTCGTTGAGCTTCTTGATCTATTTTAGCGAGTCGCTTAATAGCTTGTCCATTGCATTACATTTCTTGGAAAGGTCGTTCATCTTTCTCAAGTGAATTGTGATATCGTCATTGTATACATTCGTTATCATATCAGCGTCAGTGACACAAGGCTGGTTCGTTCGACGCCTCAAGCTTCGGTGGACGTTCGACGCGCGCGTCCCCTGCTGCGTCCCTCCTCTCCGCACTCCGCCTAGCGGCACACTGATGCAGTCTCTCTTTGGCACTCGACAGGTCCATACGTCGTTTTATTTGAAAATCCTTTTCGTAATCGAGCTTTTGTCTACCTTTTCTGTAATTATGTGCCATCTGCTCCTCTACGTTGCATATCGTCATTATTAAATTCTCCCAGTGAACCAGTGCCCAACTATTAAAGTATCTTTTTACTGAACAGTGCTATCGAGAATTTCTGTTGTGTCAGTATAATTTATTTAACCAAGTTCGTGCTTGTGCCTAATGTTTGGGATGTTGCTGAATCACTAGGATCTAAACAGTTTAAAAGGTATGAATTCATTTTATTTTATTGTCTTTCTCTAAAGCTGTTTTTATTATTTTTAATAAAAAGTATAGATACAAAACTCGGTAAAGTTGTTGATATTCTCTTACTTGTGTATTGTTTAAATATTAGCCTCGAACTAAAATAATATTTTAGCTAAGCTACACAAAGGAAAATTAGTTAATATTTTGTAATACTATATTATAGAATCGCGTTGTCAGTGATGACATAAATATTTAATTATCCCACGATGCTATAAACGTAGGGTGGCTTCGAAGTGCGGGAAAGAGATGGCCAACGCCATACAACTTCAGAGGGGTTGCCAGTTCGGAGTATTCGACGGATATATAAGTGCTTATAGTTATTTCCGTGTGAATATTATCCACCCCACCTTCTATTTGTAGGGTATTTGGGAGCCATTTATGAACGCTTGGAGAATTGGTTTGAAAACTTTCGTTGGTGAACGTATGTCATTTGTGATTATGTCAGCAGATGTTGTAATTGCAGTACTTTTAGTGGCTAATGTCTACTTTGCAGTATTTCGTCAATTGGTTTTTATTAAAAAAAAATAAAATGGCTTTTATTAAGAATTATATCTAGAGAAATTAAGGAGTTAAATTTTGTTTGAAAAAAAAAAAACTGAAAGGAAAATAATGATCCATCTAAAAATTATCTCATTGACTCAAGTAACGTAAGTTCTCAAAACTTAACAGTAGTGAGAAATTTCCGAGAAGCAATTTGAAACGAACGGTACACACCCACAAGTCCAGAGACAAGTTCAAACACGAATTATTCAACTTATCACGGCGGTATTTTTAATAATATACTATTCTATAGTAATTAGTGTCTTTGCACGGCTATACTCACGTTAATTTTTAGTCGGTAACGCCGACGACCGCTTCGACCTATTCGAAGGCCATCTTCAGGGCGAGTATTAGGAACGTCGCGGCGCGGCTGTTCCTTGTGCACTTATCTTATTAAAAAGTATTCTATAGTGTATTATTAATATATCTACAGTACTTTCATATTTAAATTATGTAGTTAACCGCAGTACAGCTAATTTTGTTCGTAATCATTACGTATTAACATATTGTATAATCTTTATTGTTAATACACTTAGAAAGTACGGTTTGTTACTTTACTAATTGTACTAACTTTCTAGTAAAATAATACTTTCATTTCACACATTCGTTGGATCGAATAGTTAATTGATGTTAAGAATTAATTTTCGATGCTATTTTTTTAAATAGTCATTTCGATTCGATTGAATGCTTCTTTCTTGGCCTGTAATATTTCGTTGGAATCAAGTAATTCGATCCAATTTTATGCCTTTCTATTTGATCTATGAACAATAGTAATATCGAATGTGCTCGTCTTGAAATTGTATTTTTTGCACTTCAAGTTTAGTTGACTTCATTCTTTAATATAACATTTAAAGAATGAAGTCAACTAAACTTGAAGTGCTTGTTGCTATTGTTCTATTCTATTTAAACTCATCACTGTACTGCTTTATATTTATTATGACATAAGTTCATATACCTACTTAACTCTATGTAGCTTTATCATAAGTAACCTTTCTTTATCCAAATGTTAAGAAATAACTTCTTAAGAATTAATAAATACTTAAGAATTGTAAATTCTCTTTCCGTCTTCTCATTTCATTCTTTAGCTTCTCACGCACACATCACACAATCCATATTAACGAATTGAAAACGTCCGGTACCTACTTGGCCGGGGTCACTAGCTGTCAATTCAAACTTCGACAATTCTTTCTTGCTCAACATTTTTATTTTCACATCATTTGTGGCACCAAAGCTTGCTTCGATACGACCATATCTCAAATTTTAATACACAACACATTAAACATTATTACTTCGAAGCACCACTTTAACCTAATTCATTCAATGATACACTCTGATTATTTAAATGCGTTATTGATATGTTGAAATCCGGTTGTCGTTTCTATGATGGCATTAATTTGCCTTATTGTCTGCAACAGTCGTCACTTATAGTTAATGCACAGGCCGCTGACCCGTTCGATCCGTCTCGATTTATGACCATTGCTGACACTGTTATCACAAAATGAAATATCTTACGTGATTCATAAGCTCCTGTTTTATGCAAGTCGTTTCTACAACCTTACCCTGCCTTTTTTAGATCTATACTGAAACAATTCTCTTTTTTTTTTCGATATGTATGTAATTGCCGAATATATCATCTCACAAATGATAATACTTATCATCATAAGTCACAATATTAACAAACTGTTAATTAACGGTTTTGTGGTAACACTTCTTCGCCAAATTTCTAATACTCGATGTTATAAATAATATCTATTGAAGGTAATTGTGGGTTAAATTAATCGTTGACAGTAATAACAAATTAAAATTAGTTGACGTGGCTTAGATTATGAAGATATTTGACCTTAGAGCTCCTAATTTCACTTTTGCTTAGATAGTACCATAAATTTAAATTTAATTTACTATAGAAAATTTGTTGAACTCGACTAAATATGAAATGTTTTATAAGTTTGAATTGTATCTCACTTGTTTCAAAATTAACATAAGTATTTGGGTTAACGATTTTTATGGCAAGTACAGATACGAACGATATAACTTTTCGTTCACAATGTAATTAATGATTGATTACTGCTCCGTAGCAGTAGGTCACTTCTTATGAATGGCTCAATTCCTTTTCTGCTTTCAGACATATTTACGTCATGTTTTATTCATGACATACATTCCTTTTCTCGGGTATATTAGCTCTTCGAGGCATTTGTAATTACATCTGGGAAATGAGCACCCAACAATCGGATCAGAGGCCGCTGACCTGTCTGCAGCCTAGCTATTGAATCGGTGTTTGTCATTAATATTTATGGGCTGCGCACTCTTCCACCGAGCGCTTCGGGGAAGTAGACACCTGAAAGCGTTTGTCCATTACACCACCCGCCTACTTTATTGGACGTGTTAATTACCCCCTTTTGTGAAAGGTTTCTGATTAGTTTCCTTATACGTACACTTGTTGTTGTTTTTTTCTTATATGTGTTTTAGGCAACTGTTCTCTCATTACATTATGTTTTGCTGCATCATCTTTTACTTGAAATTCTGTCTCATATATGTTTGACATATTGTACATACTTTCTCATACATACATGCAGCATTGTGTAAGCAATATCCAATCGTAAGATGAAATGAGGCCGGTATACTTCGGCACGCTTCACAGAGATAGTGTCTCATATCGTATCTTGGTCGCCATTCTCTCTAGCTTACTGTTATACAAAATTGAAATTTAATAGAAATAGTGTTTGTGGCAATTTTGATATATAGAGACACATCACAACGATATAAAATAAATAAATAATAATATTTCTTTTAGGTCCTAAAGTTATGAAATAGACAAATTATTGCGTCAAAAAAGATTCTAAAATGACACCGATGCACGAAACAAGTTGCAAAAATAATGTACTGTGGGAGAAATCATGATGTCTGACCTATCGTACGTTGTCAGCATTACTAATCTGGACATACATAAAGATCCATGCATAAATAACCCCACATGGTATTTAAAAGATAGATTTATCTTTATTCTCGGGAGAACAGACTAATGATAAACCAGTGAAAATTGTTTTTGAATGCCGCTCATTTCTTAGGGCATGGATAAGTGGCTACATTCTTAATGATATTTGATGTATGAATAATGGGAACGACAGATTCAATGTCGCCTTGTCACTTGATGAAGTCAAGGCTCGTGCAGATATTGATCTGCTGTCGCAATTCTGTACACATCATTAAACATATGGCAATGTTATGGGGAGGGATACGTCATAATGGCTCAGTGCAAGCAAGTTTACGATGAAGACATCGAGATAACACGTCGTGCATCGTTTGATATTCACGATGTAATGCGAAGTTCTAACAGGATTGCATTTTGGTACATCCTTACCTAAATATTGCTCGCGCGCTGTAGAAGTTTAAGCAACTTTGCATTTATAATCAACATAAAACAACGCTTTGTTTGTTGTTAGTTAAAGTTCAGGATAATTCTTGTGGTTCTGTCGTGTTAATAAATGTAATTAAGGTAATTTCGGTCGTGACTTTGTAGTGTTGAAAACAGGAAAGATGATTTTTTATTCTCGCATCTGCGCCAACGGAAGTTTGTTGATAGGTAGCGCACGAAGATTGTTGGCATTAAAACACTTGTTGATTACGGCTTAGTGATGACTTTCGGAACTGCAAGCAATTATAGTCGAGTAATCTATGTAGGCAGTGTTACTGTGGAGGTCATTAGAGTCATTGACGTTTAAATATGTACCTACATGCTTAGTTTGCCATTAGATGATTATTTAAAGGACAACCGTGCATTGTAACTTGTGCATAATTTAACCGTTCCGTTTAAAAAATAACTTTATTTTATTTATTCTATTAGTTACTTTTGTCGACTTACTTTAGCTTTAAAAGACGCTGTTATTATTTGTTAATACGTATCTTATTAATAGGTTTATTTTCAATTATATTCCATTACATCAATGTAACGTTACATACAAATATTTATAGTAATAAAATAAAGGTTGTTAACTATTTAATGCACTTTTAAATGTCGTAAATAAAGTAGCAGCCACAGTGCATACATACATACGTATATTTATATCGGCCACCTCTGAATCATCTTTGTATTACCAACGCCGATGAATCATTAGTTAGATCGGTCAAGTAGT
Source organism: Cactoblastis cactorum (assembly GCA_020352625.1). NCBI lineage: Eukaryota > Metazoa > Arthropoda > Insecta > Lepidoptera > Pyralidae > Cactoblastis > Cactoblastis cactorum. Next base: position 4,662 of record JADGIL010004338.1, on the reverse strand, counting down.
TACCTGGATTGCTATTAAAGCTTCATCCGTGACTTATTATTAGTGCGTGACCTCCGTGTTACCTCTGAAAGCATTGACCGAGGTACCTTAAATATCAGACAATTAACTGTGTGTTGAACTGCTACCCGGGTAAGGATTAATTATATCAAACTCAACCAACTATGAATATAACACGTGTGTTATACACAGTTTATTTCGGGTCAAACCCTTAAGACATGTTGAACTCGTCCAACACGGTAAATCGTATGTTAAAATTAAATCAACGAAACAGAGAAGTTAAACTGTTGTTCTTAGCCCTATTCTCTTATGGTTTCAAAATAGCTGTGATAATTTATGTCCCATAGCGAACATCGCATCTTCACGGAGCTTAGTGTTCCGTACATCATTTTCTAAACATCAAAGGCGCCACTATGCTTTTTAACCGTTTAAAAGGTCGCTAGTGAACTGAATGGTTAGTTATTTAATTAACACTCACTGTAGCGATGATTGAAATGTGAAACATGGCAAATGGAAGACAGCGAAAATAGTCACCAAATTTAAATATAGACAAAAGGAACGACTTTAGCCTGCAATATTTACAGACAACGTTTTGGGGGTGTCCAGTTTCAAACTCATTTGAAGTTAATATATGTTTTGCACGGCTATACTCACGTTCATTTTTAGTCGGTGACGCCGTCATTTGAAGTTTGGTCATAATATGTTTGTAGCGGAAACGCAGTGATTGTAAGCAGTAAAACTGACGTTGGTTCAACGGTACCTTGATAAAACACCATAAAGTTTGAATGGCTCCGAATCTCTAGGAGCGCTGACCTCGAGTGGCTGTTAATCGAAATAAGCGATCATGTTTCGATCAATTCGTTTCTCTAAATCGCCTATTTACAATCTTTTACACTTTATCAGAAAGGTACTTTGTTAGATCTTCAAACAATGCCGTCTTTAAGCTATTACGGCGGTATTTGCAATCTTTTGTGTTGCACAAAAGCTGTCTAAAGACCATTTGGGTCAAGTGTTCTCTAATTTAATTGCAAATTAGGTTTGTGGGATTCGTGTTGAAGTACTAATTACATTTATTCTGTGGAATTAAACGGTTGTTTAATGTTTCTTATTTGTTATATTAACTGCCGATTCCGTTGAGTGAATTATACAATGAATCAGTTGTTATTATTCCTTTACCGCAATTTTTAGTGATGAGGAATGTGGTTCTCTTTTTGCTGTGTCTTCTTTATAATTATGTGTCGGTTTCCTATTCCAGATCATTTGAGTACCTATTATGGGTTTCATTACTAACATGTAAACTTTTATTTCTTACCTATCAGATAGTACCTATTCTGACTAAATAGTGGAACTGAACTCGAACAGGCATTACTACCGACATCGATCGTTCCTGCGGCTTATTATATATGACTCATAAAATTACCCACTCCTTGATTGTTGTACCTGCTAAATTCATTGATGTTATATGCTTAGTGTCCGTGTGTAACAAGTTTTGGAAGTGAAATGCAACCACCACAACTATTTTAATAAAAGTTAATTAAATGTTTAGTTATTATTGTCAACTTTCCACATGTTCTTGCTAAATACTCATCACTTACCTAAATATGAGGTTATGGGATGTTATTCTTTATCTAGCCTCCAAATGATATGACTGACTTGTAAGCAAAGGTCTGCTTTTTCACTCACACTCTGTATATAGCAGTATCTAAACACTATTATATAATTATACATATATTTATTTATACATATATTTACCATTGTAACCCAGCTTTTTTTTCGTACTTTTGTCTGTCTATATGTTTGTATGCGCATATATACAATATATTATTATATTATATATTGTTTTCATCTTGATTCGCCGCTTGGAACCCCGAAATATTGACAATAACATTTACCGCGGATGACGTCGCGGGCAGAAGCTAGTAAATAATAAAATGTAATATAACTCAGATTTAGAAAGTTACCGAAAATGTGACTATTTCCTACTTTATCATCGTAATTTCGTCTTGACATGGAGTAATGGAGTTGAAAGTAACAAAATTACTTATGTATGTCGCTATAAAACAATGTTATTTTATAAGCAAAATAAAATGTATCCTCGTTTACATAATATCTAATTAACATTATAATTTTCAGGTACCTACAAGAGTCATGTAATCACACGCAATCCTCCAAACTGGTAAGCTTTGTATGAGCCAGATTAACATGTCAACTGATATGAATTTTGCAAGAGCATTGTAATAAGACTTATGTACACATGTATTAAGTAGGGGAAAAATATGCATTGCTTAATTTATATGTGTGTACACTTTTTAATTTATTTTATAATCTTATCATACATTTTTTATCAATTGCATGTGTAGTTTGTCTATATCGTGACATATCACTTGAGTCTTAGATAAGTATACTGTCTTCGATTAGCTTATAATTGCTTTGTATTTTTGCTTCCATGAGTATGAAAGAAAGTTAATCAAGGAAAATAGCTTAACACCAGAGATTCTCCTTATAGATGGGCTAACAACTTGTCACTTTTACGTCTTTGTCTACTCCGTTATAGAAAACGACGTGATACTGAATCTCTATTTTTAAGGATTTTTTTCGGTACCAACAACCGGAAAATTGCAATGGTGCCTAAACGATAAATAACAGTTCATCGACTCTTGCAGTCTTGCTAGCATGCAGACATAATAACACTTGGACGAGAAATTAACACAACATGTATGCATTACTCCATATTTATATATGTAGGATGTGCAGTGTATGAGAAAGATTTGTCCAAAAGCTAAGCATGGCTTTGGTTATCATGGAACCGAAATTATCCCATCAAATTAGAGAAATATTACGAATAATTACAAAATTATCCATGTTATTATCCTGCCTTATCTTACGCTACGTAACGTACTATATTATTCACAATGATTACACAGCTTAGTTGTTGATTTACTCCTTACAAGAGTTACAAGCCAAATCTTTACACAACCTCATGCATTTGGAAAAAAGACATGCATAAAATGGAAAAAGTGAGTAATTCACGCAACTAACGTGTTAAGTTTTTAAAAAGAACAAAACAAAAACTTTCGCTGCTTTCATGAGAGTTAACGAACCGTGAATTTTTATTAGCATATTTTTTTTCGCGGTCAGCACTTGTTTATGATAATCCGTAGTGCTATGAGCTATAGAATTTCCATTTACATGGTAACCCCTGCGTGACGTTATTGAACGTGGATCATCGACCTTAAAAAAGCTCCTCACGACGCAAATGTATGAGTGCTTCGCCCTTTATTTTATGGTATGATAATTCTTGGCTGTGTAGCGGAAACGGCTAAGTTACATTGTGGCACTGTTTGATCTTTGCTTTAAAATATTTTCCATGTGTAAGTACCTTTCTAGTTAATAGTTCGCATACAGAGAAAAAAAACAAGTTTTATTTTGTAATAAAAGCAAGTTGTCATAGCTTATGAATTCAAAAGAGAATATTAGTAGCAGAGTTGAAAAACCTTTAACCTTTCCCTGTACCTAGCTGTAGGCAGAATATTTATACTCTTCAATAATACGTGGGGCTGTGGAACAGTAGACTGTAACAACTATTCGAGGGGCAATAATAGGTCTTACAATACTAGTCCCCCGTGGTGATCCGTACGATTTAACAGTAGTTATTACGCAAACTATTAGGCCGCGAACCGTCGCAAAGAAAGATTCTCACGTTAGACTGCAAGCAGAAATTACCTCTGATTGTATAGCAGAAACGTGCTGTTAAAGGCCTTTGTTCACGACACGTGATATAGTGATTTGACACTGACATATGCACCGAAGCAAATAATTGATAACTATAGTACGACAAAGTATATATGTACATATACATGTTTAAGCTGCTCTTAGGATTTGCTTCATAATAACATTGTATAAGTTTTAAATACAGTTTCGAAATTTTTGACATATGTAGTATAGTGACTCTATACCACAATTTGCATTTGACAAAACATGCGAATGACCTTGATATTATGTCGTCATAATAACAGTCCAACAGGATAATATATTTGTTTCAGTTTCGTATCCTTGTATTTACAAATATTCTTTTCCTTAGGCATACCAATTTATTGCTCATATTATTATTAGTATTAGTTTTAGGTTCTGTATTATTATTATTATTAGTTTTTAAGTACATGTTTGTTTCTTCCAAAGATTATTTGATTAAAACTTATCTCAACAATGTTTAAAAGTAACAGCACAGTTCTAAACTGCAAAAAGGCAGAAAATGTCGCTTGTTACATATTATAAGCATTTTTATTACAGCCTCGTCATAATTGAAATATCACAATAAAAAAAGAAATATAAAATAAGTACAATTTTGATATATTACTTACTTTGCCTAAAGAAATTAATACATTTTTTCAAGTTTACGGTGATAAAATTTTAGTTTGTTGTCACAATACAGACAAACACGATGGGGGGTATGTCTCATGATGTAGTGACCGACGCAGTTCAAAACACGCGAGGACTTCAAAATCAGTGATTCGTAATACCTCTGTAACAAAATGGCGTCAGTTCAGTCAGCCACGTGTGTCCGATGCCTCTTTAATTAGACCACCTCAATGTAAAATAGACATTTATAAAAAAAAAACAACAGACTTTTTTTTTGTAAATTTATCTATTAAGGTAAGGCGAAGG
>JADGIL010004336.1:6417-19681 GCA_020352625.1 Cactoblastis cactorum | reverse complement strand
AAAATAAAATTTGTTTATTTATGCAAATAACCTGTTTTTGTTAATTTTTCTAGAAATTTCTAGAATTTTCTTGAAAATTTAAAATATATAAATGATTTTTTGCATAAATCATGTCAATGAAATTTACAAAGTCAGCAGAGAAAGCATTTAAAGATGCACAACAACAAGCAAAAAAGAACAACAACCCATACATTGAACCAGAACACTTAACATATTCAATCTTACAACTCAACAACACAGCAGTTATAAATTTACTTTCTAAAGAAGAAAAGAATAAAATCAATGCACTACTTGAAAATGAACTAAACAATTTACCTAAACTTACAAATAAACCTGTAATGGTAAATCCATCACAAATTTTAAGTTATTTGATCACTTCAGCTGAAAATGAAAGATACATTTCAGCAGATCAATTACTTTACCAAATGTTAGAATTGGATAGGATTAAAAGAATTTTTCCTGAAAATTTTAGAGAGAAATTAGAGAAAAGTATGGTAAAAAAAGTGGACACTTATAATGCAGATGACGTAGAAGAAAAAACAAGTAAGTTTTCTACTGAATTGGTAGAACAAGCCAGGAAAGGATTGTTAGATCCTGTAATAGGAAGAGAGAATGAAATAAGATTGTTAATGGAAATACTTTGTAAAAAAAGTAAAAGTAATGCAATGCTTGTAGGTCCTCCTGGAGTAGGAAAAACTGCTTTGGTAAATGGTTTAGCACAACTTATAGCAGAAGATAAAGCTCCAGTCTTAAAAAATAGTAAAATTTACAGTGTGGATATTGGATCTATGGTAGCAGGGACAGGTGTGAGAGGAGAATTTGAAGAAAGATTAAAGACTGTCATTAAGGAAGCAGAAAGTAATCCTGGTACAATTTTATTTATTGATGAAATACACACAGTTTTATCAGCTGGTAAGACTGATGGTGCTTTAGATGCAGCAAATATGCTTAAACCAGCCTTAGCAAGTGGTGCAATTAAAATGATAGGATCAACCACCTTTGATGAATACAGGCAATACATTGAAAAAGACCCTGCTTTTGCAAGAAGATTTGTAAAAATAAATGTGTCAGAACCACAAATTGAAGATGCAATTACAATGTTAAGAGGATTAAAAGGAAAATTAGAGAGTCACCATGGTACTAAAATATCAGACAATGCCATTATTTTTGCAGTAAAACAAGGTAAAAAGTACATTCCAAACAGAAGATTACCAGACGTAGCCATTGATTTGATAGACACTGCTTGTTCTTCAGCAGTGTTAAATTTAGAAAGTGAGCCACAAGAAGTATTAAAAATTAAAAACAAAATTTGGTCAGCTGAGTTAGAAAAAGCTACGATAGAACAAGATTTACAAAGAAAGAATGAAGTTGTATTGGAAGAAAGGCTTAAAGAAGTAAATAAAAGAATTGAACAACTAAAAAATGAATTACTTCCTTTGGAAGAATCTTACAAACAAGATAAATCAAAAGTAAATGAAGCAAAACTTCTGAAGAAAAGATTAGAGAGCTGTGAATTAAAAATAGCTAAAGCACAGAGAGAAAGAGATTATTACACTGCTTCAGACATACAAAACAATGTTATTCCACACATCATAGCTAAACTTAAAGAGATAGAAACAACTGAAATTATCACAGCTAAACACGTAGCAGAAATAATTTCAAGGTGGACTAACATTCCAGTGGCAAGATTGAACATTAAAGAAAATGAAAGATTATTAGAAATGAATTACAGGTTAAAGAATAGGATTTATGGTCAAGAAGAGGCAGTTGACTCAGTGGTAGAAAGTATTTTACAAAACAGAGTGGGTCTTTCTCAAAAAAATAAGCCAATAGGATCATTTTTATTTTTAGGTCCTACAGGTGTTGGTAAAACAGAATTAGCCAAAGCATTAAGTTTTGAATTATTTGATGATGAAAGATCAATGGTATTTTTGGATATGAGTGATTATTCCAATGAAATATCACTAACTAAATTTATAGGAGCATCTGCAGGATATATTGGTTATGGAGAGGGTGGTACTTTAACAGAACCAATTAAAAATAAGCCATACAATGTTATTTTACTTGATGAAGTAGACTTAGCACACCAGAAAGTGTTGAATGTACTTTACCAATTAATGGAAGAAGGAAGAGTGGTTGATGGAAAAGGAAATGAGATTGATTTTACTAACACAGTTCTTATTATGACCTCTAATTTAGGACAAGAATTACTTTTAAAAGAATTTTTAGATGAAAAAGACAAAGCAATTTTAGAAAAAAAAGTGGTTGAAAGATTTGGTCCAGCATTCTTTAATAGGATTGATAAAGTAATTCATTTTAGACCACTCAGTCATAATTCCCTCATAAAAATATTAAATTACCAAATGTACAATTTAAATGAAAGATTAAAAGATAAAAATTTACTTTTTGTGTTGAGTGACAAGGCAAGAGAAGAAGTAATTCGTAAAAATTATTCACCATTTTATGGTGCTAGACCATTAAAAAGATATGTACAAGCAGTGTTTGTATCAGCTATTACCAGGTTATTGCTTATGACTAGTAAGAAAGAAGAGGATAGGATTGTTGTAGATTGTTATTCTAAGGAAGAGGATGTTGATGGAGTGGATATTGGAGATTTTACTTATAAATGGATTGTTAAATAAAAGTTAGTTAATTAAGAATAATTTAATTTAAAAAAATGTTTGTTAAAAAAAAGATTAAATAATTTAAGTAATTTAAAAAGATTCTAAAAAAGAGATAAATAATAAATTAAAAATAATTAAATAATTAACTCATGTCTTCTAGCTTTTTAAAAGAAAATTGGATATCTAAGCTTATAAAAAACCATCCAATACCAAATCACTTAAACTGTCAATTAAAAGAAATAATTTACAAAGATAAAACAATAAATAATAATATTTGTCTTATCAGACTCAAAACACTTTATCAATGCAGAACTCACACAAAAAAGCATTGACACTTTCACTTCTGAGACAGATATTCTTTTTTTAGAGATGAAGGGATGTTACATCATAATAGATGAATATACAACAAAAATAAGTGATAATAAACTAACACTGGTGGTAGATAAATTTACTTATTTTGGGAATGAATGTGCAATAGAAGGTACTCCTCAGGATATAAGTGTACTTTACGAAAAAGAACAATTTTTATTTGATAATGAATATTTTACAAAGATAAATGAACTTATTAGCAAAGAGGATGATTGTTTGAAGAAAGTGTTTAGGAAGATTAATAAGAATAATTGGTTTATGGAGAATATTTTTTGTGAGAATTTTAAATTTGATTTTGATTAATTATTATTTTTAATAATTATTTTTAATATTATTTTTAATATTTTAATTTAATTATTTATTATTTTTAATAATTATTTTTATAATTTAATTATTTAAATTATTTACATTATTTTTAATTATTATTTTTAATTATTTTACTAATTTATTATTCAAATTATTAATTATTTTTTAAATTATTTTTATAATTTAATTATTTATTATTTTTAATAATTATTATTTTTATAATATTATTTTTAAATTATTTTTATAAGTTATTTTAAATTTAAAATTCTTCTAAAGAATAAGTCACAAACACAAATGAATCATCCTTAACAAGTAAACCTAACAATTCAAAGTATCTTTATACTTATAAATAAAAGAAACAAATTCATTTTTTAAATCCTCAAAATGTGATCTAACAATCAAACTATTTTTTTCATTCAAGCAAAGTAATGATTGAATAAAACAGTCAAAAAAATTAATAAAAGAAGAAAGAATATTAATTTTATCTTCTGATAATATTTTATTTCTTTCTAAATATTCTTTTTTATTTTCATATATTTTTTTAAAATATAATAAATTTTTTAATGTATTATTTGTGATTGGTTGATTTAATATGTTATTTTCTAATTCTGTTAATAAATGATTTTTTAAATTATATACTTGTATTTTAAAAGAGTCTTTTTTACAAAATGTTATTAGGAAAAGAAGCATGATTTAAAAAATTATTTTTTATTTTATTTTAATAAAAGATAAAAATAAATAAAATTTTAAATAAAATAATTATATAATTTATTATTTAATTATTTTATATTTCTAATAAAAATAAATTTAATTTAAATTTTGTTAAATTAAAATGTTTAGACCTTTTAATTTTTAAAATGTCATTAAATTCTTTAAATATTAAATTTTATTTTTCTAAAATATATTTACTTATTTCTAAAAGAATTTAATATTATTAAATTATTTCTAATATTTTTTTTGTTTTATTTTTTTACTATTTATAAATTAAATTAAATATTTATTTTTAATAATATATTTATTCTTTATATTTACTATTTTAAAAATATATTTAATAATTAATTTAATTTTTTTTCTCAAAAAATAAAACAAAAAAAATATTTAGTATAGAAAATTTTAATTATTTTTCTCACTAATCTTCTTAACAACATCATAAAGTAAATTTACTGGAATACCTGATGCTCCTTTACCATACAACTCAGAAAAATATGATCCATTCATAGACCCAGCAATATCCAAATGTGCCCATTTAGTTTGATTTTCAATAAAAACATTCAAAAAAGATGCTGCAACACTAGAACTTCCCTTTCGGTCACCACAATTTTTCATATCAGAATCAATTGAGTCAAGTGCTGTTTTAAATCTTTCATCTAAAGGCATTCTCCAGCAAAGATCACCTGTTTCTTGGCATGATCGAAGGATTAGCTCTGATAAATTATCATCGTTGGAAAAAAGACCTGTGTATACTGAGCCTAAAGCTATGACTATTGCACCTGTAAGTGTTGCTACGTCAATTAGGTAGGTTGGTTTAAATGTCTGAGCATAGGTGATGGCATCTGCAAGAATCAATCTACCTTCTGCGTCTGTGTTCTCAATTTCTACAGAAACACCACTCATAGAATAAAACACGTCACCAGGCTTGGTTGCACTGCCAGAAGGAAGGTTCTCTGTCAAAGGTACAAAGCAATCAACATTAATTTTCAATTTCTGGTCTGCTATCAAAGACATAACAGAACAAACTGATGCTGCACCCATCATATCCAATTTCATATCTTCCATTTTAGATGATGGTTTGAGTGAAATACCTCCAGAATCAAAGGTTACACCTTTACCTACCAAAGCAATATCTACATTTTCATCAGATTTACCTTTATAGCTTAGATGTAAGAATTTTAATGGCTCTTTGCTTCCTTGTGCGACTGATAAAAATAGCCCCATTTTCTTTTCCTCAGCAAATTCTTTGCCATATTCGTTAATTTTTACATTTTTTCCTTCCAAAAAGCTTTTTACATATTCACAGAACATTGTAGGTGTCATGTGATTTGCAGGGGTCTCTCCTAAAAATCTAGCAAAATTCTGTGTTTTTGCAATTTTATATCCTTCATCAAAATCTTTACACTCTTTCTGAGCAGAAATTTTGATAAATTCTTTCTTTTCCTTTTTAAGGTAATCGTATTCAAAAGAAGAAAGCAACGCACCTTCTACCAACCACTTGACATGATAATTCACAGGTAAAACCATCTCAGCCACTTTTAAAGAGTCAAATAATTTATACGCAGTAGCACCAGCCTTCCTTATAGAAAATATATCATGATCCTTTACACCTAAAACACAAATAAATTGGTATTCATCATTTTTATCCAAATAAACAATCCTAGAATCTTTCTCTGATGCTTGGGTTGACACTAACAATTCTTTTATTTTATTTTTTTGGTCATCAGGTAAGTCATTAAGTAATTCGTATTCGTTCTCTTTTTTTAAGAAAAGGGTTAGTAATCCTTTAAGGTTTGTTGTTCTTAATTTTCTTGAATTATAATCTAACATTTAAGGGTTAATTATTTTTTATTTATTTCAAAAATAAAAAAGTAATTTTTATAAAAATAAATTTATTTAATTTTAAAAATAATTAATTAATAAAAAATAATTAATTTAAACAATTAAATAATTAATTTAGAAAATAAAATAATTAATAAAAAGTATAATTTTGAATTAAGCTAATTTATTTTTATGAAAATTACTTTTTTATTTTTGAAATAAATAATAACCAATCTTAATAAATGAAATATTAATTTAAGTATTTGTAATTAAAATTTAGATTATATTAAAGAATTAAATATTTTTAACAATAAATAAAATTATAATCTTAAAAAAATAATTTTTTAATAAATTTTTTTATTTAAGTTATGATTTTTTTTGTAAATCATAACATAAATTAAATTTTATTTTTTTATAAAATTTTCCCCTTTAATGAAATCATTCATAATCAAATTAATTTTAGTGGTAACTTTATTATTAATCATAGCTTACATTCTTAAAAGACTTTTAAGACAAAAACTAACAAAAGAAGAAGTAAAAGAATATTTAAAATTCTGCTTAGATTCATTAAAGACTGAGTTTAAACAAACATTGGTAAAAACCGAATATGTTGGTATAAATAATTTATTAATCCAATACATTAACAAAAAAGATCTTATTAAATTGTACGAAGTGGTTGATTATCTTCGCGCCAAGTATTCTATCCAAATAAACAAAGATTTTACACCACCTGGCTTAATAATGTTTTACTTAATAAGAGAGATTGTAAAAGAACAATTAAATTTAGATTATTCATCAGGATTTAAATTTGCCGGTGATACTTTTTATAAGCTTCATAAAATTACACCGTTTGTAAAGAAATATTGTGTTATTGTTGAATTGAATGATAGCACTTATTTTACTGATATTTTGATTGGTGAATACAAATTTAATTTGTTAAGAAGTGTTCTTACCAGTTTTGACAAATTTACAAATATGACTGATTACAAATTAACAGGTAAAAATAATATAATTTTACCAAAATATGTAATAAATATCTTTAAATATTGTGATAAAAAATATAATATTGATTTTTCATTAGTTAATACTCAAAGTTTTGTTGTCTTACAGGATGGAAATGAATATCAATTAAGTAAAGTGGTTGCTTTAGAGAAATCATATTGGTTTAGTGAATATAAATTAAAAAATGAAAATGAGATTAGAAGTTTTGTCACTCTTTTTAATCAAAAAAATTTGTATGATTATGGGTTTTGTTCTTTTTTAGTGTTAAAAAGGATAAACTGAGATTATAAATTGGTTTTTTTATAATAAATTTGTTTTACATAAATAAAATTCTACTTACATTTACGATTAAATATTTTTTGATTATCAATTATTTTGTAATCAAATATTAAAATTTTGTAAATTAATATTCTCTGATAACTTAATATAAAAATTAGATTCTATTCTTAATTTTTTAGTAAATTAAAACAATCTAAGATAAATTTAATGATAAGAAAAAGGATAGATAAAAAATTTTATTTAACCCTTTACATGATTGTAATTTGCATTGTTTTATTGGTAATACTATGTCCAACTATTTATTGTTTATATTTATATTTGACAAAAGAGTTAACAAAAAAAGAGGTAAAGAATTTTTTAAAATTATCTCTTGAATCTTTTGATAATGAACTTTTAAAATATTTGGTAAATAAAGAAGAAAATTTATTTAATCATTTGATTAGCAATTATCTTTCTAATAAATCAGATGAGTTGTTGGAGAAATTAGCAGAATATTTGCGTAATAAACATTATATGAGCAGACGCAGTTCGTTTACTAGACCAGCTTTGGTTATGAGAGCTTTGATTATTGAGATTGTATCGGAGCAAATAAAAGTAAACTACGATCATGGGTTTGTGTTTGATAATCAAATATTTCAAAATTTAGAGAAAAATGCACCATTTGTTAAAAGATATTGTGTTATCGCAAAAACCAATGACAACAATTATTTTACAAATGTCTGTGCCGGTTCATTTGATCTAAACATTAACCAAATGGTATTATCAGGATTTAACCAGTTTGTAGAAAAAATAACTAAAAACGGAATATCTAACTTTGATAATATATTTTTTCCAGATATTGCGATTGTTGTTTTTAAAAGATCAAATTTAAAATATAATGTTGATCTTAAATATTGTAATTATGTAAGGTTTATGACATTGTATAATGGAGAGGTTTATGGTTTAAATAATCTTCTTCTGAAAATACCAAAATTTATTGCATTTGATTATGAATTAAGGAGTGGAGAAAAGGTGGCTATAGAAGGTAATTTTTCAAAATATTTTGTTAAATATAGCAACTCTTATTTGGCATTTATAACACTTAAGTCAATTAAATCTTTATAAGATCAAATTTTTCTAATTTAATAATACAATTAAAGTAGTTTTATTATAAAAATTGTCAATTTTTTGAATTTAATTTATTTTTGTCAATGTAGAAATATTTTACTTAACAAATTACTAAAATTTTTTTAGATGAAATTCAAAAATTTTAATAAAAAACAGATTAATTCAGCAAAAAATATTTTATAACTTATTGTACGAGTGAAATATATATACTGAATCGAAACATAATATTCTAATTCTAAAATTTTACTAAAGATTTTATTAAGTATTTATATTTTTTGCAATTATCGTCAGATTCCGAGGAATTTTTTTAAACAGTTGTTTCATATAAAAAAGAACATAATTATAGAATCAAAAAATTTTTTCGTAAAAACGTAATGAAAAGGGGTTTATTTTATTCTCTGTAAAATGTCTACCATGAAATTTAAATTTTTGACTATTTAAGACAAAACACAACATTTAGTTTTTATCTAATAATTTTATGATGTAGATATTCTCAAAATCTATAATGTTCAAAAAAATTTGTATTCATTCGAATCTCAATCCACTGCTAAATATAAATTAAAATTTTGGGTATATTAATATTCTTGTCTAAATTAGTAGATTATTATATTTTGATGTATTAATCAGATAAAATAGAAAAACTAAATGTTATTTATTATTATCAAACATTAAAGAAGTTTTTTAAAAAACGGAATTTTAGATAATTATAATTTTTAAAAAACAATGAAATGAAAATCTTTTTATTTTCATAAAAAGATTATTTATTATAATTATTTTTTCAACACAAACTTGTATTCATTTTAAATTTAATTATTCTTTCAAAATAATATTCAGATGTATAAAATTGAAGATTTCTTAAAAATCATTTCGAGAAAATAAATTGAATTAGTTTCTTTATTATTTTTAAATAAACTTCTATTACAATTAATATAATTGATGTAATTTAAAATGCTTTTTATTGATACAATAACTCTATTTCATTTGTGATATATTTATAAAAAAAATATTAATTTTTTCTCATAAAATTTATAATCAAAGATATTTTTAATTTCGAAAATTTTTTCTAATTTTACAAAAATTAAAATAAAAACATTAATTTTAATTATCAAAGATCAATAAAATTCAGCTAAAAGGTCTTACTTTAACATCTCTCCGATTTAAGCTCTTAAATTACTGCTTCATAGTTGAAATAACTGTGACATGTAAAATATGTCTGAAAATAAGAGGAAACTACAATAAAGTATTATTGTTTTTTGAGTTGCCTGGAGATAAGAGATTTATACAAAAATCTTTTGCTATACTTTCTATATGTAATAAGACAGTACAAGATACTAAGAGCTTTTAACCTTCATTTATTCTATTAACTGCCTATGTTTACCTCACATTGCAGGCTTTGGTTACAAAGTAAATGTTTCTAAAACATTTTAATTCGTGAAATAATTTAAAATCATTATAACTAGTGTACTATATTTTCAATAAAACTTGATTGTGAAAGTAAATCAGAATGAAATGCAATAGTTTCTATTCATTTGATCTAAAAAATGTTATTAAGAAATAAAAAGAACATATCAGATATTAATTCCTTTCTAATTTACTTCATTAGCACTTATTATGTTCACTAAGTAACTTTTTTCAAACTAAATTTTCTTAATCATTCCTAAAATTTTGTGTATATCACAACAATAATATTTTTACAAAAATAAATTCTTAGTTTTGAGTTTTGAAAATACTCTTAATATGACATAAATTAAAAATAATTTGATTGGTTAATTAATTTTTTTACAATAAAATTCAATATTAAATATTCTTTAAAAATATATTTAACCCAAAAAATGAACGCTTTAGTAATTTGTGCAGCAATTTTTATGATATCTTTGTTAGTTCTAATAATCTATCTTGTAAGAATTTACATAAAAAAACAAACAAAGAAATATTTAAATCTATGTATAGAAGCTTTAGGAGAAGAATTAGAGTCTTTGTTAATTTTAAACAGATCAAACACCACAAACAATTTACTTCACAATTATTTAACACAAAAAACAGAAGAAAGTTTTAAAAATTTGTGTGATAAAATCAGTTCTGCTTCTTATGAATATGATAGTAAACATCTCACTACGCCTGGATTTATAATGAAAGTATTACTTTGCGAACTGATCAAAGAACAACTTAAAATGAGATACAACAATGGGTTTATGTTTTGTAAATATACATTTGATAATTTAAAACATATCGCACCAATTGTAGAAAATTACTGTATTGTTTATAAAATGCCTTTTGGCAATTATTTTACAAACATATTAGAATACAAAATACATAACAATATTGTTAAGTTACTTAAACAAAATTTAGTGAATTATTTTATAAAAAATGTTATTGGGTTCTTTTTTGAGTGTGAAGAAGTAAATTTACCAAAAAAAGTAATAGTTTTGTATCATAACCCAGAAGAAATTATGGATCCTTATCATTCACGTAGCATGAAACTGAATTCTCCACAAGATTTTAGCCAGTACAAACTAAGTAGCATGGTAATTAAATGTACTCACAATGATTATGAGATTATAAAAGGATTAAACGTAGAGAACCAATCTACTGAGACTATCAGAGAAAACTACAAAATTTACACAAATTCTTCTCTCGCATTGGGTATTTTTGAAAAAAGAACATAAAAAATAAATTTAACATTGAAGTTTATTTATTATATTTCACTCAGAATAAGATTGGTAGCCTGGTTATCTTCATAACTCAGCAAAATGCCTTGTTCATCACAGTGAAAGTTAAATTTTTATTTTATAAAATTTTGTTCTTCGATTTCTTTTTTTTGAGGGGTTAATTTTTTTAAAAAATATATAAATAAAAAAAATGTTTGAAAAAAAACCCATGGATGTTGGTGTTATAGGTTTAGGAGTTATGGGAGAGAATTTGATATTAAACATTGAAGAGAAAGGTTTTAGTGTAAGCATTTACAATCGTACCACTTCCAAGACAGACAATCTTATTGAAAAGCACAAAAATTTAAATTTGTTAGGGTGTAAAGATCTAAAAAGCTTTGTTGATTCTCTTTCTAGTCCAAGAAAGATAATCTTACTTATCAAAAGTGGTAATCCTGTAGACGCAATGATTGATAAGTTAATACCTTATGTAAATAAAGAAGATGTAATAATTGATGCTGGTAATTCTTTTTATGAGGACACAGAAAGAAGAAGTTTGAAATATGAAAATATTTTTTCATTTTTAGGTGTAGGTATTTCTGGTGGAGAATTAGGTGCAAGACACGGTCCTTCTATCATGGTAGGTGGGTGTAAGAAAGGATGGGAGATTATTAAACCAATATTTGAGAAAATAGCAGCTAAAGCTGGTGATATTCCTTGTTGTGCTTATTTTAGTAACACTTCGTCAGGTCATTTTGTAAAAATGGTTCACAATGGCATAGAATATTGTGAAATGCAATTACTTTGCGAAGTCTATTTTTTGTTTAAAAAAAGTAAACTTAACACCCAAAAAATAACCAAAATTCTTAAAAAATGGTTAAAAACAGAAGAATTGGAAAGTTACTTACTTGAAATTACCACAAAAATTCTCGACAGAGACGATGATTTAATTAATAAAGTTTTAGATGCAGCAAGTCAAAAGGGAACAGGTATGCAGTGCGTATCCACAGCACTTAATTTTGGATCAATCAACACTATGATGAGTGATTCTGTTTTTGCGAGAATAATATCTTCTAAAAAAACACTGAGAACTGTTTTATTTGAGAAATACGGCAATAAAATTGATGAAAATATTGTCATTGAAGAAAATTGTGTAAAAAATGCATTTACGTTGGCAAAAGCAGTTGCTTATGTCCAAGGGTACGTTTTTATGTTAGAAGTATCCAAAATAAAAAACTGGAATATTAACATTAAAGAAGTGTCACAAATTTGGAAAAATGGTTGTATTTTAAGAGGAGGGTTTCTACAAACCATGACCAAAATGGAGACAGATGGCATTTTGTTAAAGACTGACACTTTTAAACAAATTTACGAAAATGGTTTTGAAGACTTAAAATACGTTTTAAAGTGTGCGATTGATAAAAATTTACCAATGCCTTGTTTTTCATCAGCTTTAAATTATTTAAATGGGATAATTATCAAAGATGGCAGTGGAAATTTGATTCAAGCACTGAGAGATTGTTTTGGCAGTCACACCGTGCAATTAGAAGGAAGTGATGAATTTGTTCATATTGATTGGTTAAATTGGTAAAATAAAAGAGAAAAAACAAACTTTTTTTTATTAATTTTATAAATTGGTTGGTTTTCCTAAAGCAGTTGATAAAACACTGTGCCCCATACAAATTATTTTCTTACCGTATTCCCAATCACCACTCTTTTCCAGAACTAAGTTAGGTACCTTGTCAAAACTAAGTAATTTTCCTGTAATATGCTGCCCAGATAACATTTTAACTGTAACTAACTTATTTTTATATTTTTCTAAATCTACGAAAATTTGTTGTTTTCTTTCTGAGTCTTCCATTTTATTTTTTAATTTTTTTAAAAAATATATTTTTAATTATTGTAATCGTAACCATTTCTCAATGCCCAATCAATAAAAAGTTTACTTGCCATTCCTATTGATCCAATTATTGCCCTCTCACGCAGCGGTATCCTTGAAAAAGGTGCAATGTAACTTTCCAATAAAAATAAATCATCTAAATCCTTAAATTTTGTATATTTGTCAACCAAAAGACATCCTTTGATAGAATAATCAATCATTTTTACACATTTAAACCTATCATTCAATATTTTAAACTGAGTTTTTTGAATCATAGTTTTACCACGCAGCTTAGCAATATTTTGTATGTTTTCTAAACCTACCCTAAAAATAAAGTTATTATTCCTGCCAGGTAAACCATTCAATGCATATAACTCATAAGACATAAAATCAACTATGATTAGATCATCCTTTTCCAAAGTAACATTCATAAATTGAGGTAATATGATTTCTATTTTCTCTTTTCTATGATTAGATCTTTCAATATATTTTACCATAGCAGTTTTAAAAGGAACAAG
>JADGIL010004330.1:4184-15380 GCA_020352625.1 Cactoblastis cactorum | reverse complement strand
GGTTTTAGAAACGTGTCAATAGATGGCGACACATGCGTTTTAAATATTATAAATACGAAAGTTTGTGAGTAGGTCACTACTGAACCGATTACGATGAAATTTGGTATGTAGGTAGCTGAAGACCCAGAATTACATATAGGCTATTTTTTATCCCGGAGTTCCCGCGGGATTGATTCCTAATTGAATTTTATAGGGTTTCCACGCGGACGAAGTCGCGGGCGGCCTCTAGTTATTTATAATTTCAAGTTTTTGTTTACAGCCCATTGGGTATGTAGGGATCAATACTGCTGAGTCTCTTTCAGCGTGTATTTCTTAGCAGTGGTAATTCCGAAATAAATAGCAATATTACTATTTAAAAGTGCCAATGTTTTGCCTACTTGATAAAAAGTAATTTAATTCAATTTTGTTATGTTTTTAGAGGGAATAGTATAGGAAATAGTGGCGGCAAAAAGGGGAGGCCCTTGCTCAGCAGTGAGACACATAACTGGCAAAAAAGGACAACGTCATAAGAATTAAGTTAGCCTCAAGTAAGAAGTTTTCTACAGTGCTAAATTATTTTACCATGCCCCAACAGGGTATCGAACTCGGAACTTTCAGTGTAATAACGTCATAATGACTAGCAGTCGTTGACTATTAGAAGTATTTTATTCCAGAAAAATTATTGATAAAAGTAACACGCCGGCGTTTTTACGAATGGAATATGGTCACTGCTTAATTTAAATAATAAAAAGTGAAATTTGTGAAAACTTTCAGCTTATTGGTTACATTTGATGTGGTATTGTATTATATAATCTGTGCTTTCGATTCAGTGAATATTTAAAAACGATTTAATGGATGCCGTAAACGATATGTAATGTTTTGTAGTTTTACACTCCAATAAACCTAGATTTCAGAATGAAATTCTGGTTTTAATTAAATTAATTTCATTAATTGGTAATTTGAATCGCACGAAAATAAAAAACTCGCTATCGCTAGGATAGTAAAATCTTTAAAGACATACATAGATCATAAGATTATAATAGTTCAAACTGCCTAATCTAAAATCCATAAATTATAAATAAAGAAGCTTGTATAGTGTAAGTAAGCAACAAGAAAAGAAGCCTATGATTGAACTGGTGTTTTATTATCTCCATCCCAAATTTCATTAATTACGGTTTACCGGTTAAACCGTAAATGCATCATAGATAAACAGGAAGATAGACAGATTTGGACATGATTATTTCATTTATTAAAATGGTATTAATATATTATTAATACTTTCTACCAGCACTAAAGTTAACAAATAACAAAAGAACAATTGAGTCAGTCTGGATGAAAACCAACTGGTGATTTCGTGGGCAGTTACGCATGTAATGTCGTGGAGAAAAGCGAGGGTTTATAGTACAGGATCTGAGTGTAAGACATCCTGCACCACTGTTTGTGTATAAATATTATATTTTCGTATTCAACTAGCTGTACTCGGTGGTGATTCTATTAGGATTTAAAACCTTTTTTAATTTCAACAAATATTTTAAAAACAAGACTTTACAAATTTCAGAAAGTCGTTCTCAGTTTTAAATCAGATTATAGTTTTTTAAAATTTTATTATTTTGATACATAAATAAAATCCCCCAATTAATTTACTTATCGAAATTTGTTTGGCTTATAATATCAATAAAAAAGAGGCAATTTTTTTTGCATAACTCTTTCTACTTGTTTATAAATATTATTGAATAAATAGATATAGGACGTTCACGTACATCAGGATCTTAGACTATTATTAATTCTCTCTCGGGGTTGGTCTGTACCACCGGTTTAGCTTACTCCCTGACTCTGATTTACATTCGCTGATAACGAGTTGTTATAACTGAAGAAATATCTTAATCTTGATGATATTATATGAAAAATGTAAGATTTGTACTTTTGTATTTGGCTGTATATTTGTCTACTTGTAGTTGATTTTTTTACTAATTGCATAATTACACACTCACAGCAATTTTATAATGTATTTTTTTTTATATTACATAACAAACAAGCTAGCGGGTAGCCTGTTGGTAAGTGATCAATAGTACTCATGGACAATTGCAACGTTAAAGGTAACAAGAATGTTACCGGTCTTTCAAGAAAACATAGACTCTTTCAAAGGTTCCAATGTCGAATTGCTCTGGGAATAAATGTTTAAAATAGTTAAAATTAGGCACTTGCAAGATCTTTATATGTTATTTTGTTTTGTAAAAGGGTTAAACACACACACACACACAACACATTCACAAAATGAGACATTTAATTTTGTTTCGCTTGTTTAATTGTTATTTTCAACTATGAATACTTAAATTAAGTGTTAATATTGTGTGCTTTATAAAATATTTACATTTCCTGTTAGAAAGAGGAATGTCATAATATTTGGACTAAAGATCCAAGATATTTTGTAATGTTTTGTTGTTCATGTGGATATGTTGTATCTTATTTTGTTCTGCATAGAATGAAATTTCACATCAAGCGTGTGAATTTTTGCCTTAAATTGTTGTTATGAGGAATTCATGATTAACTATTACTTTAAGCCATTAAAAACAATGCTAGTGCAGAAACATTGTAACGATACTCGATTTTTACAGCGTATTGTAGATATTTTGTCGTTTTCCTCGTAAACCACGGGAGTGCCGTTAAGTCCGCAGCCTCAGTTACACAGTAACTTATTCAGGGCGTAACAGATGTGAGAAATATTCACACAGACTTATCAAATAGACCACATAAGTGCACATTTTCACGTGTCAAATGAATATACAAGTTAGTAACGACCGCCTGCGGTTTCACCAGCACTATTCCGTGGGTATTACGGGATAAAACGTTTTTTTATCCCGTAAAAACTACGAGCCTATTTCCTTCGTCTCTAATAATCTAACAATGTATGAATTTTATAAATCCGTTCTGTTAATCATGATATTAGCGAAACAAAATTAGATTTCTCATTTTGTGTCGCTTATTTTAGATTAAGTAGTTAAAAAGATAGCTTAAAATATCTCATTGTGTCATATTGAGCTGTAAAAATTAAATACAAGTACAAAATGAGGACGAAATGACGTAGTATTCCTTTCAACACATCGCTCATGTGACGTCACAGTAGATTGAAAAATATAGGTATATAGTTTCTATTTCTACGCAGACAATGAGACTTACATGTGGTCTTCTTGGTATATGTCTATGTGTGAGCAGCTGTCTTGAAGTACATTCTCAAGACTACCACTTCACTTTTTATTATCAACTTAGAAGGTCGAACATAGTAATGACTTGTGGCAAACTTTTTATGACGATGTTCAAACTTTTGCGTAACTTTTGAAGGGCCGAAAATGAAAATATTTGGCATAAATTAATGATGAGATGTGGAAATCGCAAAAAAAAAATATCAAGTGCTAAAAATATAATTATGAATTAATAAGATTAAATTTTTGAATTAATAAGAACTAAATTTCATTATTCGTGTGATAAAATCGTATTAAAACCACTTATTGGCACTATAATTACAATTATTGACATTCAATTCCATTTCGTATGTCAATAATTAGTGCAGTGGCAATAAGCGAATAATTAATCTATTCCAGTTTCAGAATAGTTTGTATCAACAAGTACTTACATTTTAAAATACAGCCTTTAGGCCTACTACGGGCTTTTTATTACGGACATTTGCCAAGGAATAGACGCAGTTTACAACAAGCAATTAAATTAAAAATTTCAAAAATCTCCCGATACAATATAACAAAACACACGTCAAACTTACCCCTCTTTTAGTGTCGGGGTAAATTAAAACATAGCTAAAACACTGAAGCAATTACTGTTTCAAATAAAAAGAAATCTCGAAATCGTTTCAACCGTTTGATGAAATGCAACCGTGAAGGTGCATTTATTCGGTTCTATGAGAAGACGATGGATGATTTAGGACCTTCGAAGTGGGAGGACAAAGTGAATATGTACAGTCAACTACGTAATTTAGTATCCAGGGGCACAAAAACGCTTTTATTTTTCCCCACTAATCGAACTATATACAATTTGTTTTTTGAGCATATTTGAGCGTTTGTGAGGTTAAAGCATAACCAATATCAACTTATTTGTAATGTTTAAATGTGGGGAAAAAACTTAAAAAATATGATTGACTGTAAGTGAGAGGACGTTACTCTTAAAGTAATCGCGAAACTGGACTTTCAGGTTGTGAGGATGAACCTTCGAGAGATGCGATGCTAAAACGTGACCGTTGGCATTATGTCGAACAATCCTCTGAAGCCCAGTACACAAGGGGATATTAAAGTTAATAACGATGAAAAATACACTGAATTAGTCATTCATGTTGGTTTGGATATACGTACATGTGGATTCATTCCTTTACAAAAACACAACACATTCGCGTAAAATTCAAATACCCGTACATTCTAAAATGGCAAAACAAAACCGCAAAAATTACAACATTGTACAATCCCCAGTCAACAATTGCTTTCGTATGAAAAATAAATCGGACTTGAAATCCAATACTGTGCAGGATAAAGCGCTGCATATCTAAATGGAAGCCAATTTTCTTCATGGAATTCGCTTGATAGTTCGGCGCCTTTGGCTCAAGTAAGTTTCAATATTTGCGCATCTGTTCGATTGCTTTATGAAAATTTCGCACAGGTTTTTGTTTGATTAAAATAGTTTTCTATTACTTTTTTAATCCAACTGTTTTTATTAAAAGTAAATGAAACGATCGTTATTTATTATACTTATGTATCAAAGGATTCGCGTACGCTACTAAGCATTCATACCCGGTGCTAAGCATTGTCTACAAGTCTACCTTTGAGACATTTTGAAAAAGACATAGATGGGTTCAAAGTAAAAAAGGAAAATTAATAAAATTATTTCGATTTTGTTATGTTGGTGCTCATGAGTAGTCATTTTCTATTATGAAAATAAGTGTAGGGAAAAGTGAGAATATCATTTTTGATTTTTTATCACAAGTCTGTAAGTAAAAAAAAAGTTTTAAAGAGAGCCGCTTCTTTCTCCGCGCAAGTTGTAAACGCTAATCAAGATATAGGGGTATCTTCTCATAGGTCTTCTCATCTCAGTGTAATCAGCTAGCAACTTGTCTCTATATTTGAATATTCACTCTACCACCAAGCTTTAAGCATTTCAATTGATCGTGGCCTATTCCATTGCATCGTTTAGCCCACTATTCACTTAAGCATGGCTTAAGAGTCTTAGGACTCTGGCTCTGCCTATGCCGAAGGAATAAAAACGTGATACTGTGTATTTATTTTTAACGTAGTTTTATACAGAGCTTTCAAACGAATAATGCAGTTTCTAAGAACAGCTAACTCATTTTTCCCTTTCACACAGCCTTCAATTTAATCATGTATCCAGAGCTGCATTATAAAACTCTTCAGGAAGTCTATAATAAATCCCTCTAAAGACTTACAGTTTCATACACAAAGAAAGCGTCGCTCACGCTTTTAGCGAATATTCATAGTTTCATATTTTACTGAGAAGATACATACGGGTGACGTTTCTGCAGAAAATATAATGCAACGCATATCCATATTATGATCATAAAGTTTGTATACTTTTTCGTAATGGACCTCGACAACCTCGCAACCTCGAAGTTAGGGTAAGACTTTGATTTTGCCTGTATAGTAAAAGAAAAAAGGATTAGTAGAATCTTTCTCTACCGTAGTGCAGCGCGGATAAAACTGAGACAGACGCTATAGGTTGAATCAAAATATATATAATATAATTTTACAAAGGCAAATTTAAACTCAGCATTGATCGGAGATAAGGTATAAATATTGTACTCAATTTATCAAAAAAACTGTAAAAAATTAAAGGGATTTCAAGTAAAATAAAAACTGTTGATTATTGATTGTAAAAGATTTTAGGTGAAATTAACTCACGTAATTTTTTAAGAATAAATAGGAGCTAAATCTGAAGTAGAGAATAAAAAGTTCTTTTCTTTTTATTTAAAGAATTAAAATGTTTTCATTAGTATTATAATTGGGTGAATTATCCGCCCGTTTTCTTTTATTCATCAAAAGAAATGAGTTAGTTAAACCTCTGAGCCGTGAGGATCAAAGAAATGGTAGCTATTTATGGGAACCGGAGTCGTGGAGCCTAACCAGGCCATAAAATAAAGAAAATAGAGATATGTTTACCTGCTCAGAAAGTACGCCTTTTATATAGGCTCTGATGTTACAAGAGTCTAATTTCATCTTACTTATTTCCTATGAGATAAACTTCCCGCAATTAAGCTTTTTGTATATAGAGTTGTAGGCAGGCTGTCACTAATATCCACTCCACAAAAAAGAAAGAAATATTATGTTTGAAGACTAGCATGGCCTAACTTCTTGTAAATTTTGATTTATAAAAACTGATTAATTTAATTTTTTATTTTAACCGCAAAAATGCTGTGTAATTTTGTTCTGAAACGAAATTCAAAATAAAATTTGTTTGTCTGTTTCTTCATATATTGACTTCAGTCACCGAATGTTTATAATTGTTTAATTGAACAAGAAAAAATATTACTGTGAATTATTTATATATCTGTATTTTTTTTTATTTGAAGTCAACCACCGCTAAAGATTAGCTGCAAGACCCTTCTGCGCTGCTCAGCGTAATGGCTAATAATTAGATAATTTGCTATGATTAAAGGTTGCTTGTGATTAAAGGGTGATTTTATGGGATTTAACAAAAACGTCATATGTAATATACATATGAGGCAATAGTATGCTTGGTGCATCAATTGTGAAAAGTAATTTTATTTCTTTATACGAGTTTTTGTAAACTCCCATTTGAATAGAATAAATTACTTTTTGGGTTCCGGATACGGCCTTATTATTATAAAAATTCGTATGTAATTCGATTATTAAAAATACAATATATTTAAAATATTATATTAAAATACTACAGAAAGGTGTAGTCAAATAGGAATATTAAAGGATACAAAATATTGTATATTCGTATTGTTATTTCGTGAAAATAATAAAATAATAATATTTCATTTTAAAGTAAATATTTTACCAAATATTGTAGTCTTATAGGCTGATATATGACTGGGCAGGTCACATCTGTTTAAGAAAGATGGACGCACGTTTTCGGCAGATGGATAAAAAGAGGACGAAAGCTTTAGTCTAGTTGGTTTGATGATTTAAATAGGTTTGACAAGAAATGAATAGATAGAGCCAGTGACAAATAGACGTGGAAGAAATTAGCAGAAGCGTTTGCCCAGCAGTGGTTCGCAAAAGGCTAAATTACAAAAAATCTTAAATCACAAAACGGCATTTGTCGAGTGTAATTGAATACTTGTAAAATGTTACACGAGTTGTTTGGCAATTGTTTCCTGTTTCGGTTGTAACGTTAATGATTTTAACACATTTAGGGTGTAATACTTACATATTCTGTAACAGAAAATGGACTAAATGTCCCATTAGTGTGGTGGCCGACATGCCACTATCACAGAGTAGTAAGAAGTAGACTAGAAGTACTATTATAGTAAAATGCGAGTATGGTACGCTTTAATTTGCGTTATTATGTATTTGCGTGTTCCATGGTGACGATCGTCAAACCTAAAAATATTCGTAATAAAGTATTCAAACGGACCATGTTTTATCATTTATTAATCATCACATTATTATACTCGTATAAAGTTATTATAGATTTATTTTGGCTATAATTTGGGTGACGTAAATAAAATACTAATAAATAATTTTACTACCATTTCTAGAGCGCAAATGGAGAGAAGTAGCGGATCCACAGCTGTATTTTCTCCAAAGACATCAAATTACAAAATATACCACATCTTTTATTTTAATATGTAGAAAAATATACATCGTTATGTCAAATGAAGTAAGGTACACCTACCTATAATAAAGGCAAGGGCTGCCCACATTCAGTAATGAATAGGCACATAAAAAGAGGAAGAATAATAATGCACTTATCTAATAATGTTATATTGTTCCGTAAAAACAACTCTAAAATGTAGGATGAGCAGACAGTGTTTGCTCATCACTAAATCGTTGTTATGTGACATCACAGACGAAGCAAAATAGTGGCATGTTAGCTGTCCAAACATACAGAGCAACAAGCGTGTGTTTGGTCTGTTTGACATAAGTCAATGTACAAGATCTATATAGCCTCTACTATAATGACCAGGCTATTTCCCGCTCTTTCCTGTTTCCTTAAAAATATCCGATCCTTGCCCTTCTGATGCCGTTTTTTTATTTGCTATCGTACTTTATGTATGAGAACTGCGTGAATTTATGAAGTAATAAATCAATGTTTATGAAATAATGTTCCTTTTCAATGTTCTTCGTGTTTTCGTTTGCTTTTTCACTATAGTAACCGGGAAATGAAAATGTTTAACGTCTGCAAACATACCTTAAAGTTTGGGAAAATGGAAAATGTTTTCCCTATTTAGCTTAGTTTAGCGTCAACACCCGTCAAATATATTATTCATAGAAAATAACATTTTCCTATGAATAAAATGAATGTGTTTAGCATTTACATACAGTGTGAGTTGTGAAGTATACAAATCAATAATATCCTAACCTAATTACCCGACTGCGGCACAAGGAGGGTTATGTTTTTTCTATTTATGTTAGTAATGCTAAAGTTTGTTTGTCGTACCTTCCATACTGGTCTGGGAACAAAAATCCCTGAAAGTACCAAATGTTTTTCTGTGGGCTATAATTGCAAAGTTTATCAAAGGAATAGGTTTAAAGTAGGGATTCTTCTCAAAGGCTGAGCTTGCTACTGTGACTATATTCGAATATCTATGCTACCAATAAGTCCACCATTTAGCTAGGTAATGCTCACGAGTCTAGGTTAGTTCTAGGGTAGACCCCGTCAGAGATAAAGACGTAGTTCTGTACCTATATCAAAACATTTTTTACACATGTTTTCCAAATTAAATCTAAATAAATATATACTGTATAAGTGTATTAAGAATAACTATTCCTCCCCCCTGCCTTGCTCCCATATTATTTGGGGTCGGCGCAGTATGTCTTATTTTTCCATACTCTTCTGTCACTCGTCAAAAGGTAACTAATATCAGTCGATCATTCATTCTTTTAACATCCATNNNNGTAAAACTTATATCCTTCTCCTATATCCTATCTCCTATATCTCTTATATATATAAGAATAACTATTATATATTTATTATCTGTAGTGCATATCATGAAACTGCACTTTACATATTCAAACTTTAGAGCACACGATGCCTACATCAGATTAAACCAGGATTTATATTTGAAGAGCAAACAACAGAATCCCATGTGCTGCTTGAAGATCGTTCCAGTAGTACTCATTTCAAATACTATCATAAAACGACCTAATTCTCGTTACTTTGGCATACCAATTTTGACTGTACACCGTTTCAGCAGAGTTTATATTTCAGTAAAAGCAGTAATTTAAACAAGATATCGTAACAATAATCTCATGGAAACAATAGCTATAAAATAAATAGAAATAAAGATCACCAAGTTAAAATGTGGCTTTGAAAAGTCGAGAAAAGGCTGGTCGGGTCTAGAAGGCACGCCACGCGTCAAAATCTCTCGGGATTATCCCCGCTCCGTTCCCGCAAACGGGATAAATTGAGCGCAAATATCACCATCCCAGGATTAGGAATTCAATGACATGTCCTGTTTTTGTGAAGTATTATAATACTATTTGTAAGCGAAGCTTTATGCTTTAATGAAGTTAATTAGATATGTAAACTTTTGTAATATTAGAAGTTTTAGTGTGTGTTTCGGAATAGTAAAATATTTTAAGTAGGAACATTTAAGTAAAACATAATAAGTAAAATTTTGTCAATTACATTTATTAAAGTCATGTATTTTCATGCGACTTAATAAATAATATAATAAATTGGTATGTAGGGGAAAAAGCTCAAATTAAATTAGCCCCAAAGTATGTTCGAGACTTGTGCGTTAAGGCATATTAAGTTAACGATATTTACTTATAAAAATACATATAGATAAACATCTAAGACTAAACCCAGTAAGAGGTGATTAAACCGAT
Source organism: Cactoblastis cactorum (assembly GCA_020352625.1). Taxonomy (NCBI): domain Eukaryota; kingdom Metazoa; phylum Arthropoda; class Insecta; order Lepidoptera; family Pyralidae; genus Cactoblastis; species Cactoblastis cactorum. The sequence continues at coordinate 5,367 of JADGIL010004330.1, read as the reverse complement.
TTTCGTCAAAGAAAACTTAAGAAATATTAGATATAAAAAACTTTACGTACCACATCACCATGGTATGGCGACTCCATAATGTGATTACTTAAAAAAACTACCATAATTACGAATCGGATCGATCTAAAAACTAAAAAGGAGCAGGAATAAAAAATGAGACCTTTAGATCACAACTTTAGACAGTCACCACAATTACAATTATTTACAAACTACTTCAAAAACTGACGAAACGGAGTGAAAATAAATCTTAGCTTAGAAGGCGATGATCCGGTAAGCAGCCTTTGTACCCACGAGATGGGCGTTTTATTCGCAAGTCACACATTCAATCCTTGTTTTTGAAGTGAATAAAGAGGGTTTACTTATGTGGCGTGCAACATGTTTATATTTTGTATTAGCGAACGACCCGTATTTCACCTGTACTGATTCCATTTCCGAATTACAGGAAATATATATATCCATTCTTTTGTATATAGATTTCTCAATGTTTTTTTATTATCTTTTTTCACGACCAACTTTAGTAATTTTAATAACGCTGCTTCCAACTCCATTAAGAAATTCGGGATAAAAGTGGTCTATGTCACTCAATAAAATAGCTTTTTAATAGTGAAAGATTCTTAAAAAGTAGTTTGAAGATTACTCCCTACATAAAAAATATATATAAAACATATCCTTTAATATTACTAGCTGTGTTGCTGTTTCTTGCGCTACGGTGAGCATTACGGAATAAAAACTATCTTATGTTATTCGAGTCAGTCTGATCTATATCTGAGTCAAACTGTATCAAAATCGGTCTAGAAGTTAATTCTTACAAATACAAATCTTTATTTATGATAATATTAATACGAAATACTGTATTAGATTAGTTGTATCGTATACCCTTTTCTCGTGTAAGCTTCGAAAACCCTGTCACCCCACCGACGCGAATTTTGGTCAAGATAAATTATTCTTCTATTATTTGCCTTAGGTATATTTTGATAGAAAAAAAGGTTGCGTGAAACTGAAATCTTTATTTCGTACTACCTTTACCCGTGATTTTTCGCTTTTAGCCTTTATTTAAATATAGTGTCGACGGAAACATGTACGTACCTACATAATATAATCGATTTATATAAAGATCGACTAAAAACAAATCTACATTTATCTTCATTCTAAATTATTTAAAACTAGCTAATGCCCGCCACTT